>JAFNEN010000579.1:0-281769 GCA_019343175.1 Oedothorax gibbosus
TTTTGCGGACAAGTGTCAAATGAACATATTTTATTTTTAATCCTTTAAAAATTTTAATACTGTTAGAAGATTATAGGGTTTGAATAAGCTTAAAAAAATTATTTTAAAATTTTGTTTAAATAATCTTTTTTTTCTCTTTGAATGGGCTTGTTTTACGTGGGATCTGGCAACAGATCTGCGGTCTTGTTTTCATTTTCCTCGAATTACTTTTGTTGATATTCGAAATTGAATTTTCTAAGAATAAGTTATTTTAGTTGTTATTTTTTAAAATTACAACTTCTTGCTGTGCTGTTGGTTGTTTTAATCTTTTTTCAAAGAAAACATGCATTGAAAGAAGTTGGAATTTAAAAAAAAGCAACAACTAAAATATTCTTAGAAAACTCAATTTAGAATACCAAGGCAAAAGTAATTCGAGAAAAATGAAAACAAGACCGCGGAGCTGTTGCCAGATCCCTTGTGAAACAAGCCCATTTATAATTTTATATTCAGTTGTGGCAAACCTAATCTAGAAACACTTTGTTTAGAATTCTATTGTTAAAATTACCAAACTTTTTTTTAATATTGTAATTAATAATTCTATTTTAGAAAAGTTTCTTTAAAGCAATAACTAAATTATAAATATTTATAAATTTATAGGATATTGGCGTGTTCACTATATAAAGTCCCATGAATTTTTTTTTAATGTGGTTAATTGTACATAAAAACTAACGCAATGCAATAATTCCCAAAATGATATAGAAACAAGTGTGACATTAATTCAACCAAATCCATACAATTAATTCAAAGTTTTATTCTAAAAAGGTACACCTTTTTTTGCATAAATTACTTGGTCAATTTTAATTTACTTTTCTTCACTTACTATAATTGGCGCCGAAAAGGATGCTAGGATTTGACCATAACAATTTTACAAAATTATTTTGGAAACTGCAAATAAATTGAGCAAACAATAAAAAATATAATTGGGGTTGTTTCTCGGAGGATCTGGCAATAACTCTGTGGTTTTGTTTTCATGTCTCTCAAATTACTTTTGTTGATGATCGAAATTGGGTTTTCTAAGAATAAGTTAATTTAGTTATTTTTTTAAAATTACAACTTCTTGCTGTGCTGTTGGTTGTTTTAATCATTTATCAAGGAAAACTTGCATTGAAAGAAGTTGGAATTTTAAAAAGTTAACAACTTAAATATTCTCTTCGAAAACTTACTCCCGTATACCAAAGCAACAGTAATTCGAGAGACATGAAAACAAAACCGCAGAGCTATTGCCAGATCCTCCGTGAAACAACCCCATTGTATTTTCGAAAGAAAATAAACTAATATTACCATTTTCGCTTTTAAAATTTTCGATTGCGACTTAATGGCTGTGTTTACCGATTTTCATTTCTAAGGTTTATAATTCTTGTGTGTAAGTTACAATACAAGGATATACAATTGAAATGTAGGTTTTTTTAATTTTCAACAATTTTCTTTTCATGCCTGCCAAATGACATTTTTCAAACATTTTATGTTTCGGATTAATAGATTCTATTTATTTAAAGATAATATTACAAAATTCTTAGATTCTAAACAAAATGAAAACAGTTTGCTACATTATTTTGATCAGTTTGCAAAATTCAAAAATGTGTCAAAAAAAATCTGAAAACCCCATTTTATTTTTAGCTTCCACACTACGTTTATATTTTATAACGTATAAAGTGGACGATATTATAATCGTTCAGTCCGGTCAGTCTGTCTACCACCCGCTTTTGTAGCCCAAACTATAAATGCTAACATGCAAGTGTGATACGTCCAAAAATTCAACGCATCTTAATTAGAAGACATTGAAAATCTCAGAAAAAAAATCGAAGTACTTCAATTATTGAAAAAACTGCAAAATTAAACGCTCATTTAAAAAGCATAAGCAATTTTTATTACAATTAAATCGCCATTGCCATTCACAACAATCGTTTAAGAAACTTTATTCCTTTTAAATAATAAATTAAAAGACATTTTACTTTTGTGGCATAAATCCGTTTGAAAGGACGTCATATATATTTCCCATAAAATATTCTTTGATTGTATGTTGATATGAAATGTTTTGCTTCTATTTAAAAGCGAGGAATATTACATATTTATTCTTTGAAATATAAATTAATTTAGCAAACGATAAGAAATATTTATTGGATTTTCGAAATAAAATAAATGAAACTAGTCAATTTTAGCATGTAAATGTTTAATATAGAATTAATACTGTGTTTGGCGCCTTTTTTTCCTGTTGAACACAAAGCGGAGGAAAGTAGAAGCAAGCTAAGTGACAGATTCTGTTAATAACCTGCTTGTTTAATTTTTTATAATTGATAAATTATTACTTTTTTTAAATCGATAACCTTATGTTTGGTGAAGAAAACATCTCTTGAAACAAGTTTCGGTTTTTATTCTAAACTCTGCCCCATTATAAAACCATCTATTTCTCCATTTTGCCATTATAATTATCCTCGTTTTACAGCGGGGTCAATTCATCACAGTAGACTTAATTACAAAACAAGAAGTTAGGGAAAGAAAAAAAACGCTCTAATTATATTTTTGAGGTTGCGACCGGGCAGTCTGTGATGGCTAAAAAGTAATTCATGAAAGCCCTGAAAACCAGTTAAAGAGCCATTTTGGATCACAATTTAGAAGCCAGTTGAAAAGATGAATAGTTTTTCTCAACTTTTTGACCTGATGTTATTGATTGTGTTCTTGTTCGTGACACACGCAAATTGTTCGGGGTTAAATCAGAACAAAATTGAGGCGAGGGATTGAATCGAAGTGTTCGCTGGTGGGGTAAAATTCTTTTGAAGCGTTGAATACTTACTAAAATTCTTATCGAAAAACAAGTATATTTGTAATTGTCACCTAGAACCATTTCTACGCAATATATATATGAACTTTAGAAAAACAAAATCGCCAAACAACTTATTTAGTTGTAGTTATAACAAACTTTAAAAGTCGAAATTGGCCATTTTCATTAATTTTCTTTCGCAAATTAAAATAATATTCTTTATTATTTGAATTAAAATAATAATCTTAATCATTGCTTTTTTGCAGTTCGGGGAATAATTACGTAAACTTGCTTGGTTAAATCTTTCGAATGGGAATATTTCTTATGATGTCACGCTCTTCATACTGCGATTTCATTGGTTGTTTCGTTTTCTTTGACAAAGTGTTAAAACAAGCTCATTGGTTTTTTACTTTTTTATAACGTCACGCGATCCGAACTGCGATTTCATTGGTTGTTTTGTTTTCTTTGACAAAGTGTTGAAACAAGCCCACTAAAAAACTATTGAAAGTATGCTAAAAACGTAAGGGAGGTATATAGGCTCGTGTCAGATGACGTATTACTTCCAAGAGTCATTCCTGGCTTCCTTCGATTGGTGCTATGTTCCCGACCCACGAGGAATTTATTCACCGATTGAGGCTCGTGAAAGAACTTATTTTCAGTCAGTGTTAAAAAATATTTAAAAGCTCTTTTGTGGAAGTTTCACACGTATATATTAGATATATATGTTCTGTGTTTAAAACATTCTATCCATTTTAGAATATTTGAAAATAAAATAAATGTTCGTAGCGACTATTTATACGATTATTCACATTTTCTCTGGTCTAAGCATATGGAGGTTAAGTAAAATGGAGGTGCAGTTACGAGTAGAACAACGTTAAGAACGGTTTGCCAAGTGAAGCCATTATCGCTTTATTTATAAACAAACGACTTGAAGGATTTTCAACGAAGTTAATGGATCTATATCAAGGAAATGGGTTCAATTTGCGTCTCGACCGATTTTTTAAAATATAATATTTTTAAAAATAATATTAAAAAAAATAATCTCTTAAACACTTTTTTTTTACCTAGTAACGACTTGTTTGCTTTTAGTTTTAATCCCAATAAAATCATCACATTTTGTGTTTATTTCTTACTGGAGAAAAAATTTGTAGAATTCAAAAGTCAGATCGGTAACGTGTCACAATTAGCGATGCAATTCTCACGAGCGATGCAATTCTCACGAATATTTCTTTTTCGTTCTATATTGTCATAACAAATATGCTGTAGAATAAAATTACTTTATTTAATCAATATTATATGCCTCATTTTCGAGGCTGAAACCTTCCTCTCCAGAAGTTAACTACATCATTGAATAGCAGACAAGATGAAAAATAAGTTTTTTTTTAAAACCAATTTTCTTATAAACCAAGTAGGATCGGTAAAGTTTTTTTTTAAAAAATTCTATTTGTTAGTACGGAAACAGGATTCCGAGACCGATTTTTCGTTAATATGTGGTATGACGTTACAACATAATTTTTGCTATATTTTGAAGTTTTAATGGATAATAATATTATAATTCTAATTTTAATAACCGATTTTTGACGATTTTAAATTTCTGGCGTGTTCACTGTTTTTTTTTCCTCGCCAAGCATCTGACCATCTTATTTCCTCCATACATCTCCACGTGTGTGGGAACAAAAAGATGGAAAGTGTAGATTTAACAATGGGTTTCGCTCTCCATAATTGATGGTTCGGTTCGTCCATTTTGTGGAGACTAATGACTGTTTCTGCGATAATTACTAACTCCTGGAGGCGTGGGGAGGCAAAAAAGAACACATTTCGAACCATATTTTTGAAAGTACGCTGTGGTTTCATTATTGTTTATTATCTCATTGTGGATATTGTTCTTTTATGTAAATGTTTCCAGAGTTATTTAAATTTTTGGTCGTTATATGTCGTGAAGGAAATATAGTTGTTTTCAGAACATTATTTTTTTTCGTGCGTAGTAGTTAGATTATAGCTTAGCTCATGCAACCAGAAATTTTTTTAGTTATTATTTCGAGATTGGAAATCCCGACCTCAGGCCAAATGACTGTAAAATTACTCTGTTGAGGTGGACAATGTACATTAAATCCCAAGTGTCTAATGTTCTGATTATGATGTCGCTTTTTATGTCGTGTTGAATGTATATATTTCTAGTCCACTTAATGTCATGCGCCCATAGATATCATAGTTAAAGTATGATTGGCTGATCACGTGACCTCCAATGCTAACGACGGGACGCGCATGGAGGCATTTTAAGGGGGCAAAATGGCCAGTGTTGCTGCCACTTTAAGGAGAAAAATACTACGAAAAATATCATTTAATTCTAAAATTACCAAAAAAAAATACTAAAAAAGGATTTAAAGTCACTAAAAAGATTCCAAAATGCAGCTAGTATTTTTACGATATTTTTTTTTGTAATTTTAGAATTAAATGGTATTTTTTCGTAGTATTTTTCTCCTTAAAGTGGCGGCAACACTGGCCATTTCGCCCTCTTATTTGGCCTCCATGCGCGTCCCGACGTTAGCATTAGAGGTCACGTGATCAGCCAATCTAATACTTTAACTATATCTATGCATGCGCCCGAATGACCGCGGGTCTCCAAACCAAAGTGCCTCTGTAGTCTGTGTTCATCCAAAGGAGAAAAAAAATTCCAAGACACATTCCTACTGTATTTAATAGTATTACAAACGGGTTGTTTTTTATATGATGTCTCGATAATCCCACTTTTTGAAATAGGTTCGAATATTTCGTGTAAAAATATTTATTGGAAATTTAAAAAAAAATGTTCGAACCCATTTCAAAAAGTGGGAGAGACCCATTTCAAAAAGTAGAGACCTTTAAGCCAGCTACATTTATCTTAAAAAATCCCGTTAGTAAAAATATTCAATTACAGCTGTAGAAAGGTTGGCTTGGAAAAATAATTTATTTCTTATTGCATTAACACCGAGGCACTTTGGTTTGGAGACCCGCGGTCATTCGGACTCATTCGCCTTAAGAGAGTAGAACCTCGGTTATCCGTCCCTCTTTTATCCGGAACTCTCTGTTAACCGACCGCCTGTGAATCAACATAAAACATTTCTCTAACAAGATTCTTCTCGGTTGTTCACAAAAGCCAAAAATAAGCTCTTTTTCCGAAACTCCTTTAGGATATTTTTTTAAATAGAAATCTATATACATAAAAGGCAACTTCCGTTTGTTTGTTTGTATAAGACACGATATCTAAAGAACCACGCATCAGATCGTCACGAAATTTGGCACAAAAATTCATCTCGTCTCCGGAACAAACATAGGATAAGAATTTTTCGAATCAGACCATTCCTTCTATCGTTTTCGAACGTTTTTATGTTTCCCATTCAATGCATTGAAGACCTTCCTTAGAGGTTTATTGCTCCTTCAACAGCACGTTTTCACGGATTGTTTATTTAGTTTTATTTTACACATTTTTTAAAAACGACTTTAAGTATATTTAGTTTATTATATAAATTAATTGAATTATTATTGTATTGTATTCATTTTCTTTGAATTAATGTTTGAGACCCTTTTAAGATTTAGCTGTTTTTCCATTTTTAATTCTTACTGATTATTTTTTACTTAAATATGTATTCTTTTTAATTTGAGCTTCTTATCAAAGGTATTTTTGAAATTAATATTAATCATTACTATATCCAAGTTGGGTAATTAAATGGAAAATTACTGGGTAATCTTCATATCTTACGTAACTAAAATGAAAGAAAAAAAATAGTTAAATTGACTGTTAAATTATTTTTCCACCTCTACCCGTGCAACGTCGGGTATAACAGCTAGTTAAAAATAGTTGCCACAAAGTCTCTATTTCAGAGGTAACCAAACACTAAAACACTAGGGTCGACGGACTTCCGACTTTCCTTCGTACTAGAAGTTTTATTAATTTAATCGAAAATTCTCTATTATCCTTAATTTTCGATTATCCGACCAACCTAATTAGATCATATAATCGAGGTTCTACTGTATTTCATGCAAAATATTTCATCTAATTAGTTTCCAGGTGTTGTGCATGTCGAGGCCGCTTCCATGTCTTCCCTACAAGAGGAGAGTAGAGGCAAGACATGAAATACCATCCACTCTTGGGCGAAGAACTGCTCCTCAACGCGCCAAGAACCAACAAGCTCGCGCCGAGGTAAGAGGGACTTTATATATATACGTTAGGGATTTTTTCCTTACACAGACGAGCATACTTATTCTTTAAGTTCTTTCTAAAAAGGAGAGAGATTGGACTATAAAGCAGAGGTGCCGATTCCCCCCCCCCCCCCAGAGCTAACGACGCACCCCCCCCTAGAAAATTATTCCCCCCCCCCCCCCCCCAAAAAAAAAAAAGGTGAGGATTTTTTATTTATATGGGCTAATGGAGTACCTAACCAAAGTAGCCTCTAACTACATCTTTACGGTGTATATAGAAAACCTTATAGTAAAATGATATTTTAAGTACCATCGAATGGGGTATCAGGGCCGGATTTCTAAATAGGCTAAGTAGGCTATAGCCTAGAGCGGCGAATTTTTTGGGGCGGCAAATTTCACGACCAATTAAAACAGCCTTCGGCAAATAAAAATTATTATAAAGATACGAATATTTTTAAGAAAGAAAACAAATAATTTACATTAATGCGTAAACCGTAAATGTATATACGTATAATACTAATATTTTGTAGCAAACATGGTAGCTGCGAGGGCAATTGCACCTCTCCTCCCGGATTTCGAAGTTGAAAGAAAAATAGTCGAACAGTTTTTAAAAAAATCTATTTCGATTTAGCGTGTAAAGGTACATAGATGATTTTAATATGTGTATCTATTTTAAATAACACATACCACCCTATTTTGCAGCTAACCAGCTACCTTTCCCCGAAGGGGGAAGAATATTGTGACAGGGGCGGCAAATCAATCGCATAGCTACAAGCGGCAAATCTTTAAATCCGGACCGTAACTTTATCCCAAGAAATAAAACCCTTGTACTGACTTTCTTCTTAATATTTTTCTACTGATAGGTCAAAGCAGAGTTGCCCCTAATCGAAAAAGGGAAGCACCTTTCGTTGGAATATCTTTTATAATACGGAATTACAAGCTATTTTTAATTTTCCTTTAAAAAGGTTTTTTTTACAGCAAAAGCTATCGGAATCTAATTAATTGGTAAAAATTCCGTTCAAAATTTATGTAAATTGTAATATATTATATTATTTTTGCTATTTATATTATTTTTAAATCAATAAAAATAGCCGGACACGTGATCCAATCAAAAACGTCTTCCAATTCATTCCCTCAATTCTTAATGCATAAAAAAGTTTTTCTTGGTATAGCTTTTATCTAATACAACACATTTGACATTATCAAACAAATCAGAATTACTTTATAATGTTTACAGAGGTAGTTTCACTTTCAAAAACCTAAAATTTAAAAAATTAAAGTTAAATATAACAAAATTCTTACCGTGAAACTAGGAATTGAACTATTTAATTGTATTCAATCACCCAGATCCACACATTTGACACAAGACGACAAGTATTTTCCTACTGATTCTAAAGCAATCATTTACTTATTTTGGCTTCGAGTCTAATTTGGCGGGAAAAAGTCAGAAATATTATCTGAAGGTCATTAATTCGTAAAACTGTTAAACAAAGTTCGAAAGATTTATGAGCCAGCTGCAAAATATGGCGGGAATATCTCATTGATACCATTGGCAAACGTCATCAATTCACCGAAATGTTTTATAAACTGCGTGAGATTTATGAGTGTTTAAACTTAGTTACAGTGATCGGATTGTTTATTGGAAATAATTGTCAGAAATCTTCGTCTGGTATGGTTTGGTAGACGCCATCGAACATAATTTATAACTCCTTTTTTTCCTGGTGTTGCTTCGAATTATGGTTACCCATTCATATTCTTTGAAGGCAAAAAAAAATATACAAAAATTGGAGCCACTTTGTGTTTTATTTTAAACCAAATAAAACGTAAACGTATATATAGTATATACTAATATTTCGTAGCAAACATGGTCGCTGCGAGGGATAGATGATTCTAATATGTGTATCTATTTTAAACAGCACATACCACCTTATTTTGCAACTGACCAGCTACCTTTCCCCGAAGGGGGAGAATATTGTGACAGGGGCAGCAAATCAATCGTAGCCTACAAGCCGCAAATCTTTAAATCCGACCCTGCATTTATGACTTTATTGTCGAAACAAGTCACACGATTTCTCCATTTTATCGTTTTACTCCGTTTTATCGAGAAATCTTGTTCTATTGTGCCAACCCGGTTCCTCTTTGTTGGTGCTAAATATCGTATTCTTAACAGCGGGGGAGGACGAACACATAAAAAATAGAACTCCGACAAATCATAAAAGATGAAGACGTATCTATTTTTTCCCTTCTCGGGGAAACAGCCGTTTGGAATCCGTCTACGAAATTTTTTTTCTCTTGCCATTGTAGAATTTTTATTTCAAGTACAATTTTAACAAAAGTTTTGATATGACAAATCAGTATATCACCAGAAGGATGTTTTTTTTTTATCCCTTATAAAATCTCCGAATAAATAATTCTGTTTAAAAATTCAGCTAGGATTCAAAAATTTCGTTTTGACGGGCGTAGAGGTAGTAAATCAATCAGAATTCGATTAGAACTTTGATCGTATACAATGGGGCACAGGTACACATGAAACCAGTCGGGGTCCAAAGTCCTGACGGTGCGTACGATGTCGATGGTTGCGTCACCTCAGATGCAGGGCTGGATTTACCAATAGGCCCTGTAGGCCCGGGCCTAGGGGAGCACCATTATGAGGGGCGCAAAATTATTCCGCATTTTTTTTGGTAAGAAAATTTCCATAAAATGTTATAGACTACAATACATGTCTACATCCTACATGCTCTCCACGAATAAAAGTCGCATTCGCCTTCCTCGTATAGGTGACGCTGTGCGGGCGAATCTTTCGCTTGGCTGCTGTCAGTGTGTATCTACAGCGCGTTATTTATTTAATTTGTTATTTATTTTATTTAATTAATTTTACTTCACGATGTGAATTAGAATAAAATACAAATTATCTTCACAAAGACCTTTCTGAGGTCACATTTCTCCCTCCTTTACGATGGTGTGAAGAGGGGGCGACAAAAAAAAACACGGGCCTAGGGGAGCATAAAATCTAAATCCGGCCGTGGTGCTGGCTTGGTTGAATTATCGTCGCACTAGAGTCCGCACCTGGTCTCAGGTCTCTTGTCGTCCGTCGGTAGAAAATAATGAGGTTCGTCGCTAAAAAAAACCCTTTGTGTAGCGACTTTCACACTACTCAGGGTTCGTACGCCTCCTGAAATTCCTGAAAAACTCATGAATTTCATTTTTTTTCTCCTAAGGGCCCTTATAACTCCTGAAACTTGTGTCTCATCTCCTGATATTTTTTTTTACCTCTCCTGAAAAAAAACCCGCCACAAATAGTTTCTCTCCTTTCTCTGGCGTTTTTCTACAGTACTTTATTCTGAATAAGTCTACTGCGCATGCTCAGTAGAAAAATAGTTCAGATATCGTGATAATATTAGTAGTTAATGTCTCAGAGTGCACCGCATATCTCTTTAAAATATTTTTTTTTATTCCGTTTCATCATTTGAAGTGCAGTGAAGTCACTAGACTAATACGATAATAAACAAACACATTCAATTTCATTCCTTGTTACCTCCTGAATTTACATTGCTGCACTTCTAAAAAAACTCCTTACAAACTCCTGAATTTCACTATCATCTATACAGTATGAAGCCTGCAGTACTGAACCCATTCCCTCCAACCGCTACGGAATAGATAGTAATTGATTGATATACAGAATTTATATAGAAACTATGGAGTTCCAGATCTGTGGTTATGAAACGATGAATCTTATTAAAAAAAACGCCAAAAATTCCGTGTTATCCGGTTTACCAAAGTAATTCATTATTTTTCTCCTCTATTAGAAAACATAGCTTATTACATTGGTGCGAGGACCCACGTTTCAACCTTTTATTTTTTTTCTTCTTTCTTGTTTTTTAAACTAAAATCGAGCCAATTCTTTCAGAAAAATTTCCTGCTATCCTAAATTCCGATTCTTTTGCTATCGGGATTCTGTGGCCGTTCAGCAATCGGGAATATCTCGCTAATTTTATTTCGGGGAATCTCCTGCCATTCTGAAATCGAGAATATGTGGAGATAATTAAATGTGTATATTGTAATTCTTGCAATGGCACTGTTTTGGAAGTTCCTAAAAACAACTTTTTAAAAGCTGTATGAATCCTGAATAATTCTCTAATGGGATTCTTCAATGCTGTATCGTTTACGGTAAGGCCTAAGGCGTGCTAATGATGACTGAGCACTAATGCTGGAGGATATGCAAATTAAAGAAGGCCTGTCTCACCATATAAACTCTCAAGAAACCTAAACCAATTCCGAAGAATTAAAAAAAACTGGAAGGAGAAAAAAAAGGGTGTGGGGAACCGTGTTTTGACATTTCAATCCCCGCCCACGCGGTTCCCCGGAGTTAACGGTGACTGCGACTGTAGGCGTTTCTGGAAGATGTCACCATGGGCTCCATTTCACGGCCCTTGTGGTTGGCGACCACAGAGTTAAGAAGAAGATGGAGATGCTTGGCGCGAAATAGAGTGAAGCCGTCAGAAAGTCGCCAAGTAAGCCCAAACAAACCGCTCACTCAACGTTAGTTCAATGTAAAACTTTTATTCTTTAAAAAGCGTTGATTAAAAAGTAAAAAAAAAATGACAGTTTGCGCAGTTGTAGGCTGTAGCTCGAGATCTAAATTTACACAAGATTGCTGTAATTTCCTTTAATTCCTTATCACACGAGAGCTCGCTCGTTCAGGGACGTCCGTACGCCATATCAAAAACTGGTTTTTGGAGCAGTTTTTGCTCGATGAGCATTTTCGAGTCGACTCGAAAATGGTCGAAAAAATCCGGCTCATTTTTGCTGTTCGAACGGCTGCTCCAATCAGAACGAAGTTCAGTCGTGACGTCATGGCCGAGCCTCCTCCTTCTCCAATACCGCGATAATACTGCTTTTAAGTTTGTGATGTCACGCATGACGTAGCTGTTCAACGTTAGTTCAATGTAAAACGCATCCTTTTATTCTTTAAAAACCTTTGATTAAAAAGTCAAAAAAAATGACAGTTTGCGCAGTTGTAGGCTGTAGCTCGAGATCTAAATTTACAGAAGCAGGGCTGGATTTACCAATAGGCCCGGGCCTAGGGGCGCACCATGATGAGGGGCGCCAAATTATTCCGCATTTTTTTTTGTCAGAAAATTTCCATAAAATGTTATAGACAATACATGTCTACATCTACATGCTCTCCACGAATAAAAGTCCCATTCGCCTTCCTCGTATAGGTGACGCTGGACGGGCGAATCTTTCGCTTGGCTGTCAGTGTGTATCTACAGCGCGTTATTTATTTAATTTAATTTGTTATTTATTTTATTTAATTAATTTTACTTCACGATGAATTAGAATAAAATACAAATTATCTTCACAAAGACCTTTCTGAGGTCACATTTCTCCCTCCTTTACGATGGTGTGAAGAGGGGGCGACAAAAAACCACGGGCCTAGGGACGCATAAAATCTAAATCCGGCCCTGTTAACATAAGATTGCTGTAATTTCCTTTACATGTTAAAAAATAAAATGCGTTGTGATTATAGTTTTTATTAGAGATTCAGAAATCGCCAAGTCGATGTACGAAACCTATGGAAACTCCACTGTAGAATAGCACGTAAGAGCGTTTGTTTGGGCTTACTACAAGCCGATGAATGGCTTCACTTGGCAAAAAATTTTTTTATTGTTTTTTGCCCGGCAGCATCTCCATCGACTTAGCTCTATTTATGTGACGGAAGATGTCTTATTCACGAACATGATGTAGTGGACTTATGCGGTCTTGACAAAAAAAAAAGCCGCTACGATATTCAATGGCCGATTATTGTGACTTTTATTTCCAGGGCTGCCCTCAGCACATAGCGGAACCTAACTGCAGGGGACTTTTGGTTTGGCGTTTGCGTGGCTAGATTAAGACGTCATGTCTCCAAAAATACCTTCCCCGGTTCAATCATCGTCTAATAGCCATCCCATAAACAAATGTGGGTGGACGCACATAAAATCCTTTCAATAATTTTCTTCGTTTTGTGTATGAGAAAGTCGCATGTTTAATTTATTGTGGCTATTGTGCTGTTGCAAAGTACGATGTCTCTAAGCTTGCGTTGGGTGTCAACTCAAGTGTCAGCCTCGTCATTTGACAGCGGTTCACAATGAGGAGGTGTAGCTTCAATGAGACGTAAATTCGAAAAAAAATAAACCAAACGTATTACATTTTTATATTCTTTTGTATTTTAAAATTATCTTGCAGTAATTAGTTTAGAACAATACTGAAAACTATACCATTCGTATCGTAAATAATCGAACTATCATCTTAGGTCTTTCGAAAAGAAAACAGATAGTTCTTATTGATTTCAAAGAACTTATTCATAAGAACATATTGGTCTACTATCAAATCAAGATCTATTTTTAAAACGATTTGATGGGCTGGTCCTCAACGTGTTTTAGTCATATTTATTTCGCCCTAAAATAGTATATTTTTCTGTCATTATTAGCAACTAGCAAATATATACCCGTTCTCCGCACGGAATAAAAAAATATCAAATAGATTCCAAATATGTGTACCATATCTAACCTGCTATAGGATCATAAACTTGTTATTGTTCTCTCTCGTTATAAATTATAAAATCCGTTTCATTGTCTTAAAATCCAAAATGAAAATACGCTATAAAATGCACTCATAAATGTAATCACAATCCTCATAAATACATAAACTTTAGCTCATTGGCGCGATTTGGCGAGAAAATAGTTAGCTACCACACCCATTATACAGCTCTAACACAATGACCTTCCAACAACCGACTAATAAAAATTCTATTTCATGAAGATTTTAAGAAGCATCTGAGTTATATAAACAACACAAATGAAGACCACAGCCCTGAAAAATTTATGTGCGATTAAATAAGTTACACAAAAAACGAATTCTAAAAACTAAAAGCTAGCGTTTTTATTTAGAAATGAAGGTGTATATTGTATTCCCAAAGTCGTCGCTATTGGTTTAATATTGAAAGGGTACTTGCGGCAAGTTCGTATACCGGGCCTCTCACCAGCGTCCAAATGGGGACGTACATAAATTACGTCACGCTCAGAAGGGGGAGGGAGGGGTATGCGCTAACGTGACGGATCGTGACATGGAGGGGGGGTAGGTTTAATCGCTTGCGTGACGTAACGATTCGAAAATTTCCAGAAAAACAATTTAAATATTTTTTTTTTAATAAGACACACTTTATTTCAGAAAGAGGATGGGGAGATTATTATATGCAACAACGTTGGCATTATTAGTTTCCTATAGTTTACAGACATTTTCGTAACTGTACTTCGCAACACGCAAAATTGCGACCTTCACCAATTAGATGACTGGCAGCTATCTGGACGAACTCCAAAAGACCCAGAACTAGACAGTTCCGATTACTCTTAGAACTCACTACTCAGACCCCCCCCCCCCCTTTTTTTTAGAAGACATTATAGCGAATGGCTAGTTAGACCTTGGACAACGGAAATGTAAATATAATGTTGGTATATTAATATAAATAAATTATTTAACTAAGATAAATTTTAAATTTTTTTTCCAAGTTAAATTTTTTTAAAAATATATAAGGGGATTTTTTTCCAATTTCAGAAACAAAGGGAAATATTAAAATTAACTTTTTATTTAAGGGGGGGGGGGGTGCAACAACGTGACGTAATTTTAGGGGGAGGGGTTCGATCAAACGCGACGCAACGAGACATAGGGGGAGGGAGGGGTCAAAAAAGTCAAAATTTTGCGTGGCGTAATTTATGTACGTCCCCAAATGAATGACGATCAGTTCGATGACGCTCCGGCGGCATTTACTCATCCCCGTGTCTCGTTTTGGTGATTCAATGAGGAAGATGTCTGCGACTACGAGGAAATTCAATCCATATTTGGGAATTACCAAAGAACAAAAAAAAAAATCACGTTGTAACAAAGAAATAATAAATTGTTTAAAATTGAATCGCAGAATCGTAATTTGTATAACATTAAATCTCTTGCAATTAGAAGACAGTATCATTTTTTTTTCTTTCTTTAATTTATGTAATAATAAGATTGATTGCCCTCATTTATTGGAACAGGTTAATTTATTGGTTCTTCCTTTTTCACTGCGTAATCGACGTTTATTTTTAACAAGTTTGGATTCTACCGCTTGTGCTTTTTATTATCCTTTTAATTGTTTTTATCGTTTGTATAATTCTTTTATTAATGATCAAGATATTTTTTATATGTCATGTCACCAACTGTTTTTAAATCAACTGTTTTGTGTCTGTTTTAACCAAATGTTTTTAAATCTACTGTTTTGTGTCTGTTTTTACCCAAATGTTTTTAATTCTACTGTTTTGACTAATTTTTGTATGTGTCTCCTATAATAGGGAGTTTTATCCTGTAGTTGCGCATAATAAATTAAAATTAAAATAAATGTAAAAATATGTCAATTTCTGTAGAAGAATTTCGGCACAGCTATATGAAAACATTCTTACGCAAAATGATCCGATTTCTTCATTATTTTTAATTTTTAGCTTTCGCAAATATATTTCATTACATCCTTAACGAAATTTGATTCGCGTTTGTCATTAATTAGCTAGAAAACTTTTCATTTTTCCGAAAGGAACCCATTCATGTTCTTATTTACAATTCTTAATTTAACAACAACAAAAAATGTAAAAAGAGTAGTCTCCATGTCATGATGTGTCACAAATAAAAATAAAACGAGACACATTAAGATCATATCACGGTTTATTTATTCAAGGCTATTTAGTATAATTCTTTCGACGACATTAATATAATGTGCATTTGAATGGACCTAAGTTACTTTACTAGCAAAAACGCCGCTGAGGATGAGACCAAGATGAATCCCGCCAAATTAGTCGTTTGGCGAGAAAGTTTTTAGTCTTTATTTGGCAACTTATAGCTATCGTTTGAGTATGTGTCAAACATAGATATCATAGTTAAAGTATTAGATTGGATGATCACGTGACCTCCAATGCTAACGACGGGACGCGCATGGAGGCTTTTTAAGAGGGCAAAATGGCCAGTGTTGCTGCCACTTTAAGCAGAAAAATACTACGAAAAAATACCATTTATATCTAAAATTACAAAAAAAAATATATACTAGAAAAGGATTTAAAGTCACTAAAAAGATTCCAAAATGCAGCTAGTATTTTTACGATATTTTTTTTTAATTTTAGAATTAGATGGTATTTTTTCGAGTATATTTCTCCTTAAAGTGGCAACAACACTGGCAATTTTGCCCTCTTATTTGGCCTCCATGCGCGTCCCGTCGTTAGCGTTGGAGGTCACGTGATCAGCCAATCTAATACTTTAACTATGATATCTATGGTGTCAAAGAAAATTAAATTTGAAAACTTTTTTAACTTTCAATAACCTGATGAAAAATATTAGGTAACGAAAAAGTATTGCGATGGGGCCGAAAATCCGAAATGGAAATTTTGTGTTTTCCACACAGTATTGAAGGGTTACTGATTTTTAAAAAAAATGGTTGTTAAACGTTCGTCCGTCTATCTGTCTGAAACCACTCTACAGATCGAACTAAAAGAGCTACGGACTTCAAATGGGGTCCCCGAGTTCCTAGTATCTGATCGGGCGTCATAATAAGGCTTCAAGAAAATCGCGCATTTGTAGCTTCTATAGAACTTTTTAGGTTTTAAAGTTATCGAAATTACCTTACAACCTTTACCTTTTATAATATCGTGCAAAAAAACTAACTTTTTTAAATCAATAATCGTGTGAAGTGATGCTTTTAACGAAATCGTGTTACAAAGTTACTTTCACGCACTAGTGCGACAAAGTAAATAAGAGCATCTGATTGGTGTAAAATTCTTTTTTTGAGCGGGATATTTTATTCGGCGGCTTTGTGATGGGTGGAAAATTATTTATTTGAACGTGATTCTTTATTTGGCGTCTTATTTCCAATGTCAATCTAAGAAATACTTTTGCACGTGATTTTAAAATAATCATTAATATAAATAATCACCTTCAAATCATTTGAACGTGATAATAAAATATTAATAAGCCAATCAATAAATGCTAATTTAATAAATACTTTTTTTGCACGTTATTATAAAAAAAGTGTATGACAACACGTTGAAAATAGCCTTTTTTTAAACTCGTGAATTTATTTATTCAACTCGTTTAAAAAAGCCTTACTTTTCACACTAGTTGCATAAATAACTATTATTATTACGTATTTATTTAATGAGTGGTAATTGAACGTCGTATAGTGTTAAACAGACCTTGTTTGTTGTAATTTCGCTAAGTTATATGTTTGATGCATATGTTGTATTTAGAAACTAATTTGCAATTTCCTTTTTTGTTTTCTGTTTTTGAATATTTAAAAGCGAAAGTACTATAATTCTATAGAATTATGTAACTTCCCTCTATTCTACTTGAAACCACAGACCCAAGTCATGTGACTAACGAAGACCAGCTTTTAAGTGCGCGATCCATTCTTAGTGTCTTTTTAATGGTTTAGAATAATTTTCTCTTTTTTTTTTTTAGATGCGTGGTTCTTGTATTTGTCGCCGGAATATCCTTCTATTGCGTCTTCTCTGTGATTCAAGTTCCAGTGAATGAAATAACATCCGCTCGTTTGGAATCTGGCAGCACGCGTAAGTGACATTTTTTTAAACAATCAGTCCGCCACCTATCGGCGACATCATCAATCACTTGACTTTGAGTGAGATCCGCGCTCTTCGTATTTACTTTTATCTATTTTATTTGATTTTTTTTTTTGCAACAACGGAGCAACGTTGATCTTCGCCTTCTTTCCAAACAAAATGGATCATAAAATTGAAAAAAAAAGATGAAATGACTTCTTTTACTACGGATTTTTTCTTGTTTACTAATTTGTGCGGGGGCTGGAGAGCCCAGTCGATAAGACGCTTGCCTTGCATTCGAAAGATCCCATGCTCGGTCATTTTCCAAAATAATTGTCGACTTATAAACGATCTGTGCAGCCAAATAATATACTCTGTGTAGAATAAGTGCACGTTAAATATGCTTGAAAAATATGCTCCAAATGACGCTGCGTACGATGTCGCTCCTAAAAGTTGCGTTGGGTTGGATGCCTACTTAGGTGTCGGTACTTCAATTTACTGTGGTTATAAATTTTAAATTATGACGCCTCTCACCAATAGCCCTCATGTAGCTCTAGTGTGACGATAATTACGCTCAATTCAACTAAGTCGTGGAAGGATTTTTGAAGCAAACTTGAGAACCTGGATCCACCACTGATGTCTATCTACAGTACTATTATAGAATTTTTCTGAGTAGTAAAGTAACAGAAAAATAGGCTATTCTTCTAGTTCTTCCTATAGGCTGAAACTTCTAGTTTTTATATTGTACATGTTAACGGGTTTAAAAATGAATTGCAATGTCTATGGAAATGGCCTTTGTCTCAAACGGAAGAAGAAAGAAAAATCTTGATTCGAATTTACTTGTCACACGACTTTAATTGTTCGTTTACTTTTGGCACGCCTCTACATTGCCTTGCAACGTGTGGGCAGAAGCGTTAAACACTACGTCCCATACCTAAAATTCATTATTTTCGAATTCTTAAGATCTGTGGAAGTATTTGTTTTTTCTATGTAAGCATTGGCTTATATCACTTACTTATTAAGGTACACGTTAAGGTATGATAAGGTATTCTACACGTTTTAGAGGGAATTGTTTCTAAAAAAGTGGTTTTTAAACATTTTGGTCCATCTGTATGAAAACCACTCTAAAGCTCGATCTAAAAGAGCTATGAACTACAAATTTAGTACACGAGTTCCCAGTACCTGACGAACGTCATAATAAGGGTTTCGAGAAACTAGCGCAGGCGCAAAGGGTTGCTACAATAGAAATTTTTGGTGTTAAAGGTATTTAAATTACTTTACCTTTAAATGTGTATTGATTTATTGAGTGGTAATTGCAAGTCATGTGACTTCTCGAAAACTTTATTATGACGTCCGACAGGTACTGGGAACTGGGGTATATTTGAAGTTCGTAGCTCTTTTAGTTCGATGTGTAGAGTTCAAGGTTTGGAAAGACATACTTTCCTGGAAAGCGTGCTGCTCAGGTGGGGTTATTGGGTTTGAACCGGTTTTTTTTACATATCCCTGGGTCAAAATTAGACCAGTTCCATAATGTTTGTGACCCTGAGAAAGTCCAAAAATAAAAGTGGGTCGTCGTTCATGTCCTTCCACGTCAAACCGAGGCAATGGAGTATGTGTTCGGGACTGGCTTGAGCACTTCCACGACAGTTGGGGCAGTCCGGGAACAGCTTGGTTCCGGCCTCAAACTTCAAACTCTTTGTGTCCCGTTCTGAATCTGGAGAGAGCAGTTTGGTCTTGCCTGCATAGTTGCAATTTAGAAATCTCGCCTGGTTTCTTAGCGCCATACCAAGAGTGCTGAGGGAGACTCCAGTCTATTAAAATGTAAGACGACAAGAGGCTCGGCATGATCTGGAGACTGTAAAGAACTTTTCGAACATATCCCTCTACCTAAGACATGGACGCGTCCCTGAACCGTGGTGCAAATATATGATGATCTGTTTCATAAAGTTTTTATGATACGTAAGCATCTAACACACATGTGCGAAATGCGCTATTGTATAATGTATAAGTCTATTTGGTCTCGGAAAAGGAAATTTCAGAAAAGGGCTTCAAGAAAATCGCGCATGCTCAAAGGATTGCTGCCAGTGAAATTTTTTGGCTAAAGGGATTGAAATACTCTTATAGGGTATCACCATATTTTTTTCCCCACTAGACCTTTGGAATGTATTGATTTATTGAGTGGTAATTGAAAGTTATGTAGTGTTGCACCCCCCTAGTTTTTACTGTTAATCTGTTTTATTTTGTTATTATCACGGTCCTCATACCTGCCGATAAATGCAAAGTAATGCGGACTTGATCACTCTTAAAACAAACGAGCGGTTTAAACTCAGTCTGAGTTAATTTCCACTCCTTTCCGGTGCCGAAAATGCACTTCCCCTATAGGAGTGGATTTCACTCTTTTGCGGAGTGGGTTAAAGAAATAAAAGAAAACAATCTACGTCCTACACTCTTAAAACGAGCGGTTTTAACTCAGTCTGAGTTAATTTCCACTCCTTTCCGGTGTCGAAAATGCACTTCCCCTATAGGAGTGGATTTCACTCTTGTTTTAAGAGTAAGTTTAAAGGTTAAAACGAAATACACAAATAAAGTTAATTTTTTGTTTTGTTTAACTCGTAGTTGTTTGCAAAGACGACATATTCTTGGGACCATAAGTGGATATTTGAGCATTATTCCATTCTTAAATAAAAGCGGCGTGGGGCACGGTGACGTGGTGTGATGAAGAGTCACACCTATCAAAGTACAGCTGCAGGGGAAAAAAAAGTTAACACCCCTGGTTAATCAGCCGCTATTCATGCTGGAGTTTCTATATTTGGCGTTTAGTTGATCAACGATATTCTAAGTTTATTGCACGAAGCAAGTTTTAATGTATTCATATTTTAAAACTTCTTAGGGCTTCATCCTCATTGACTTTGCACCTGAGGCGTGACCGGTGTTGTAGATGAATAAATATTGGAATGATCAGAAGTTTTTTTTAAGACATTTAATATAACTAACCACAGAACTAAACTACATAAGAGTAAATAACAAGTAAATCATGGTTTAGAACATCACAGGTCCTTTTGGCTTGAAAGTAGGAGCAAAAGTGATGTCTTGTTCGGTTCGAATCTCACTGGGAATGAATTTGTCCCGCCTTTATGATGCAGGGATTGGTTAAAAGAATATATAAGAATTTATACTATTGGGTGAGAAATTTGATTGACAGAACTTTAGTTTTAGTTCGTAATTTTATAGGATTCGGGTGCAAAGATAAGTACCGTGTGCAAAAGTTTTACTTCCCAAAATGGGGTGCCGAAACAAAGAGTGTTAATAGATTCACCACACACCCCTTGTAGAACCCCTCCCTCAAGATCTTCACAACCTATTTTTTTTCTTACCCCTTTCAATAAAACTGTAGACTACGATTGTAATTTTGAAGATGACCCCCGAAAGGTTTTCAGGTGATACGATTAAATACTCTTCAAAATATTCATTCGAAAGTAACATAAACTTAGATTTAGGGGTTTTCGAGAGGGTTTAAACGTTTCTAAGATACTAAAATTGGGTGTTGCTATTGGAAATTTTGAAGTTAAGTAAAAAAAAATTTATAAGAAGACGGTCCTTTATGCAAATTTTGTGTCATGCAATGTACTCAGAATGTTGTGTACATCAACAAAATCAAAAGGTCAAATTCTAGGATGAATGACGGACGAAATAATAACTAATGGTCAGAGCCTGATTTCTGGCAGGGCAAACGGGGCACGTGCCAGGGCCCCCACTTCAAGAGGTCCCCCAAATTTTCTTAAAAGAATAATAATGGGGGAAAATAGTTGCCACAAAGAAAAAAAAATAATAAACATAATACAATTGAACCAAGTACTATTAATTTTTTTTATACGCAAGCCACTATTTTTGATTCCTTGTCTTGTTAATTTTATAAATTAACTGCCTCAGCCATGTGATCAAGTGAATAAAAATTATGTTTGTAGATAAAATGATTTGACATGATACAATAGGTATCTGATGTCATATCTTATGTATGTATTAAAAGAATTTCATGTAAAAAGCAATGCTTACAATACTAAATGTATATATATATATATATTATATAAAGGTTATTTATTCGTACAATTTTAAAATGAAAAAAAAATCATTTTCATGGACGGATTAATGTATGTTGCGGGGGCCCCCAAACTGACTTGTGCCCTGGGCCCCTAAAGTGGTAAGTCGGGCCCTGGTATAGGCTACGATCGATTTGCCACCAGATATAGTTTTCTTGACTATTTTTTTTCTTTCTACATATTAGAATCATCTATGTACACTCTAAATCGAAAGCGAAATAATAGGTAGTTTTTTTTTTTTTAACTGTTCTACTATTTGTCTTTCAACTTTCAAATCAAGGGGAGAGAGTGCAATTATGCCCTCGCAGCTACCATGTTTACTACTAAATATTAGTACTATATATACGTTTACGGTTTACACATTAATGTAAATTATTTGTTCTCTTTCTTAAAAATATTAGTATCCTTATAATATTTTTTTATGACGAATGCCGCTTTAATTGTTCGTAAAATTTGCCGCCCCCAAACATTTGCCGCTCTAGGCTACAGCTTACTTAGTCTATTTAGAAATCCGGCCCTGTAATACGCCCACGGTAAAAGATATATGTATATGATATCATACTTTTCAAATCGAAAAAATATATAATTAAAAAAAAATTAATTGGACGGTTAGAACGGAAGTTAAAGGGACTTAAATAGACGAACCAATGACCATTTTACTTTTACTTTTTTTTTTTAATTATTCGTTTTTTTAACCTCTTGCGACCTGGCGTCCCCATTTTGGGACATTTTTTAAAACCTCCTCACAGACAATTGACGTGTTAATTAGTTCCGAAATTGACCTGGTCCGATAGACAAAGATCCAAATATCAGTTTTCAGCCTTTGATTACAGGTGTCAGTCATTTATTTCTCTGTAAAAAAATGAAGTTGAACGAGGGTCAATACGATATTAGAGTTCTCAAGAAAATTTATTTAAACTTTTATTAAAAACTTTTCAAAAAGTTCATTTAGTAATTTATTTTTAAGGCATTTTGCATTAACAGTTTATTTTAACATTGTTTTTAACTACAAATAAGTGATACGGCCTTTTTTTTGCATTTATAGCACAAAATAAAAAAAAAGTGTATTTTTAGAGCTTAAGGCGTGTCTCTCAGTAACCATTAAACATAATTTTTTAAAAAAAATTACTTTGGAAAAATACTTTTTAGCATATATTTGTATGAAAAGTATGTTTAGATTAAGAATATACGTGTAGGATTTTGCTCGCGGGTCTTAAAAGGTTAAAGTTGGCTAAAAATGTTGAAAACCCAAATTTATTATTTCCAATTAATTTAATTTACTGTAGTCACATGTGATCGTGTTTGGCCTTTTTAATAAGCTCGTCAATTCTATTCCCTGATGAAAAGTTTTCATTTAGGTTTAGGCCACCTGCAAACAGAAACCACAAATTATAGCGGAAAAAATAGCTTCCGATTTTGTAGATATCGCGCACTTGTGCCGTAAATCCTCGGGCGACACTCCCGCCTTTTTAGTGACCTCCGATCTCGCAGCGGATAAATGGGCCGACGAGAAAGAAAATATCTACCGGTTCCTACTTCATGTGGTATTTTCTTTTTACTTTCAATAACCCAATATAGAAGAATATAAAGTCAGGGCCGGATTTCTAAATAGGCTAAGTAGGCTGTAGCCTATTAGAGCGGCGAATTTTTGGGGCGGCAAATTTTACGACCCGTTAAAGCGACATTCGACATAATAAATTATTAGAAAGATACGAATATTTTTTTTGAAGGAAAACAAATATTTTACATTAATGCGTAAACCTTAAACGTATATATAGTACTCATATTTTGTAGCAAACATGGTCGCTGCAAGGGCAAGTGCACCCCTCCTCCCGGATTTCGAAGTTGAAAGAAAATAGTAGAACAGTTTAAAAAATTCGTTTATTTCGCCGATTTAGTGTGTAAAGGTACATAGATGATTCTAATATGTGTAGCTATTTTAAACAACACATACCACCCTATTTTGCAGCTATCAGCTCAGCTACCTTTCCCCGAAGTGGGAGAATATTGTGGGCGGCAAATCGTAGCCTACAGGCGGCAAATCTTTAAATTTAATTATCTTGTATAAATTGGTCAAGGACATTCATTTTTTTTCTTACATTTTGTTTGTTTAGGTAAACTTATGCAGAAAGCTAATTTTCGGGTGGCAAATTTTCTTGCGGACCGTCGTTAAGGGGGAATGGGCGCGCTAGACCACGGGTCTCCAATGCAAAGTGCATCAGTGTTAATGCAATGGAGAAAAAAAAAATTCTCTGCCACATTTCTCCGGCTGTATTGAATATTTTTACAAATGGATTTTTTTATGTGATAAATGTAGCTGACTTACAGGTCCCGACCTTCCCACTTTTTGGAATGGGTTCGAATATTTTTTTTAAATTTTCAATAAATAATTTTACACAAAAATTCGAAGCAATTTAAAAAAGGTGGAAGGTAGAGACCAAGTAAGTTATCTACATTTATTATTTAAAAAAAAAACCGTTAGTGAAAATATTCAATACAGCCGGAGAAATGTGGCAGAGAAAATAGTTTTTTTTCCGCCATTGGATTAACACTGAGGCACTTGAGTTTGGAGACCAGCGGTCCAGCGCGCCCATTCCCCCTTAAGGGCGAATGAGCCCGATCGACCGCGGGACTTCAAACCAAAGTGCCTCAGTGTTAATCCAAAGGGAAAAAATTATTTTTTAAGCCAGTTTCCTGCGGAAATTATTACACACGGTTTCTATAATTTAAAAAGATAGGTTTCTTACATGTCTCTATAATCCCACTTTTTGAAATTGTTTCGAATATTATGTTTAAAATTATTTATTAAAAATTAAAAAAAATATATATTCGAACCCATTAAAAAAAGTTGGATTGTCGGGACCTGTAAGTCAGCTACATTTATCACATAAAAAAAGACGTTTGTAATACAATACAGCCGGAGAAATGTGACTTAGAAAATATTTTTTTCTCCATTGGATTAACATTGAGGCACTTTGGTTTGGAGACCCGCGGTCCAGCGGACTCATTCCGTCTTAATATAGCGGGAAAGGGCAAATCCCTGTTCTTCAACAAAACGGTTCATAACACAGCTTCCCGCGAATCATCAGGTATTCAAGAGCAAATGCTGCCCCTGTATCTGATTTTCCTCCTTGAAAGGGTGGGACGTTGTGCAAACACAAGGGTGATCAAGAAAAGGGCGGGAGAGCCCTCTATAAATTATTTTTACGATCTTGCGTGGGATAGTTCTAGTCTTGATCGAAAGGCTTATCGCGCACAGTCATCTGCAGGCGACAGGTGAAACTACATAGGCTATACATATAGGCTACGTAGACCATTGAGCTAGAAGGGAAACTGGAGTGAGGTGTCAGCGAGCCGAAAACCCACTCACACCCTTTTGAGCGAACAGGGCAGAAAATGACTATTTTCCCTACACTTGTATGCAATGCTTGAATGAGACCCCTCTATCATATTGACTTGGGCTCCTAAATGTATTTGAACATTTTTAGTTCGAAAGAAATTAACTTTCTCTAACTTTAAATTAGAACTTTTTTAAGAAATAACCATATGGATCACTAACTAAGAACCAGCGAAGACGAACCCAATAGCAAAATAGGCAAGTTTCTAGGTTTTCTGCCCGGTTCGTTTCTGCTGCAGTGCCGTGTATTCCTCCGCGTTTCGTTATTAAACCGGCTCGTTTGCTGCCCTGTTCAGTGAATCACACCTCACTCCACGTTTCTTCTAGTTCAATGACGTAGACAGAGTCGAGTCAACCGTGTTCACCAAGGTCACGGATTGGTATTGGCCTATAGAGGGCACTGCATTGACATTAAATTTCCGATGGTAGTGGAATAAACCATTTGCCAATTAGACCAAACTACTTATTGTCGTGACTCTTCTGTGTGTATTAGCACAAGTTGATATTGATAGTGACTGAGGTATATTCACGGATAGCTATTGACCAAGAGAGCACTGCATTGACACTAAATTGCTTCGGGTGGTGAAATAAACCATTCGCCAATTAGACCAAACTACTTGTTGTCGTGACTCTACTGTACGTAATAGCACAAATTGATACTGAGTGACCAAGGTCATTATTCAAGGATCAGTATTCGTCTGGAGGATACTAAAGTGGCAATAAAACGCTCAGGGGGAGAAACCGGTTTCCTGTTGCCAATGTCCGCCAAGCAGGCCTGAATACAGGAAGATTCCTAGTCAATCAAGGGGTTTTTCTCCTGAACTCTTCATTTGTCATTAAATGGTATATTTCAGGGCTGGAAAAACCGCCCGTCCTCGACGGTCAAAAATTCCCCGAGGACAACCAATTTCTTGAATCCGACGTCCATTTCCCAGTTAACTTTCGTTTATTTTTAAAATTTCGTTTTTTGTTATCTTAACAAGAGTCTAGCGCCTGCGCCACTCGCTCCACCCAGTCTGTGACGTCACTCTGATGTCTCCAATCAGGGCCCTCAAATCCTAGCGCGCCGTTCCCCGCTCACTCCTCCGAGTCACTTCTCGAAAGTTTTTGTTCCGTTTACCTTCCCCACTAAAAATCGAAAACGAATGCGGCCCGACACTGCTTGTATTACCTTGTTAACCTAGTATTTATTTTATTACTGTATAATATAATTGTAGTAATTACAGTGTGCAATTTATATAAATGTTTGTAATAAATAAGGGAAAATTATATATATTTATTTAGATATTATTTATATAGTTTGAGTTTGACGGGTTAGTTTCAAAGGAGGATGGGTATTGGGTACATTTTTGGACTAGCCGTCCTCGGGGACGGGTAATATTTCTGATATTTTTCAAGCCCTGGTATATTTTATGACATAAATATTACCATTATAAATTTTATACTGGTCATAAATGGTTACAAACGCGTCTTCTTGCAGCGTGCCCGTGCTGCGACGAGGTGGACCCCGGGCGCCTCTTCTACAACAGGGTCCCCAAATGTGGCAGCACGACGCTCATCACCCTGATGCGGAGGATGGCGGCCAAGAACGACTTCGTCCACTTCAACTCGAAGGTCTACGACAGGAAGAACGCCGACCAGAAAGAACAGGTAATAAAGACGAAGAGAATATATCTTTTGTATCGATATTTTTGGTAGTGTTGTATATCGATAAACTGTATTTTTTGGTAGTATTGTGTGTAAGGATACACACATTTGGTAAGCGATACATTGGTAAACGATTATGTCGAAAAACAATAAGATAAGCGATATACGAAAGGATGAACGTCCACCAGAAAGAACAGATAATAAATATGGGGATATATTTTCGGTATCGAGATTTTTGGTAGTGTTGTAAATCGATATTTTGGTGAACGATTCATCGATGAATGATACATCACATCGTAAAGTCCGAAGTTCATCTGAAAGACTTCTGAAGACTATTATACAATATTGTGCATATTACCCCACGATTCGTAGTGTCAGCATGATATCGTGAAATTGTAAAGAACGCTTCTCAAAATCGGAATGTCAGAAGGATAGTAGAAATACATCCAAAGGACATTTTGCCAGTTACTGATTATATAAATTTTTCTATGACATCGAAAACTATGAAAATAATGCTATCCCACATAATAAATATGACATATTGTAACTTAACCCCCTCAAAATCTTATATTTTGTACCCCACTTATACTTAATAACTTAAATTATATTTTTCATATATCTTTAATATCACTTAGTACTTTAACATCCCAACCACACCCTGTCAGCGACAAACAGTCGCCTAGATCAATCGTTCCCACAGAAACTGTTTAGTCATCACATTTTTAAAGTTGATCTTTCAAACTTTCTCATGACTCTGATTGGTCAGTGGAGCGGGGCTCGAGATTTTTCATCATTTTTGTGGGCATTCGATCACACTCTCTCGTCGGCTGCAGACGACAAATCCACCTTCTCCTGATGAATAATTCTTAAATAAAAGATCTTTAATTACTCCGAAGTTTCCCTGTCCGCTGCCGACTTATTTTACATATTAACATATATAACTAACTTAATAAAGATGAGTGGTGTAACGAAACATCAAAGTCGAGGTCTAATTGAGGGTTAGGGGCGGGACCTAATTTTAGAATATTATTCTAGAGCGGGGAAGACCCGGGAGCCCCACAAAGGAATAAATAACTGGATGACGAATGTCGTTACCTGCACCCTCTCGCGAAGGGCTAAAACAGAAGTCGAGAAAGAAAGAAACAGTTTGCGTCATGTTTGTTTATGAAATTTACGCGTTGACAGTTGCCGGGGGAAACGGCGTGAATCATTTTAAACCGGCACGTGCGACATTGTTGACAGACATTCGGAAAGTTCCTGCTCCACCGATTTTTTTTTGTTGTAACAGATGCGAGGACCGGTGCGTAACTGACTAAGAACAATACTCGATTTAACCCTTTCAGTCCCAATGACAATTTAACATCATTTTAGAATTTTTTTTTCTGATCGTCTCTAGCCATTTATGATATCAAAAAGCACACCATTCGATTCTTCCAACTTTTTTCTATTAGAAAATGATTTTTATTAATCCCAATAGATGTCAGCCCCATTATTTTTTTTTTTGAATTATGATCAGAAACATGATGATGCCAAATGGCTTCACTGGGACTGAAAGGGTTAAAGGGGATTGGAATTTTATAACTTGTGGGCCGTCGTACAACGTTTAATAATTTTTTAATTATTACAACCAGGGTTCGAAATTCTCGGTCGCTAGTCGCAAAATGCCACCACATTTTTTCGTTTTGCGACTATAAAATTAATTTAGTCGCAGTTGTCTCGATTAGATTTAAGAATCACCAATATACACTTTTCCATTTTAAAAAAATTAGAATAAAAAAATCCTACCGAGGAAAAAAATACTACATGTAATAATACAGCAATTTGTGAAAGAGGTTTTTGTGTTCTTAATGTAATTAAAACCGACAGTCGAAATAGACTAAACGTCAGTAGCTTTAATGATTTGATGATGATTAAAATTAATGGTACATCTACTGATGAGTATAATTCAAGAAATGCAATCCAGCTTTAGTTTGAAGATGTCACAGTTGGTAGACGTCCAGAGCTTATGGATAACTAATGCACAAATAGTATATTTGTAATAAAAGTCTTATGTGTAATAAACATGGCTTTAATGTAATAAAAATAGCATTTATGTAATAAATTTTTTTCTAACATTTGCTCCTAGTTTTTGGGGTTGGTCGCACAGAATGCGCCTAAATTTTTTCGATGAATTTCTAACACTGATTACAACTAATTAA
The DNA here is from genome assembly GCA_019343175.1 of Oedothorax gibbosus. Taxonomy (NCBI): domain Eukaryota; kingdom Metazoa; phylum Arthropoda; class Arachnida; order Araneae; family Linyphiidae; genus Oedothorax; species Oedothorax gibbosus. The sequence goes on from JAFNEN010000579.1 coordinate 28,923, forward strand.
AATGAGTAAATTAAAAACTTTTTAATGAAACGAAATCAACTTAACCATTTATCTACTGACGGTACCTATCACCTTATAAGTTCACTGTTTTACTTTCCATTGTTCGTTTGTAGAAAATAGGGGCAGGATGGAACTTTTTGATTGATTCGTACGGTTTTAGCACATAAAAGTCTACAAAGATAAAGTAAATTCATAAAAAAAAATTACCGTATCGCTGTAATTCGTGCAATAGCATGTGATATATTTTTAAACGGTAATGATCTGAACACATAATAATCTGACACCACAAAATTAGGATTCACATCGTATTGATAGCCTTAAGACGTCTTTATAAAGATATCCTTCTGATATTACGATATCGAGATAGCTCCTAATATCCGTTTGACAACTTTACGATATTAATATATAGAATATTGACTTCGGGAAATGATCGTGCGATATCGTATGCTACTAGGGAGACCGGAAACTCGAGGATCTATTTTTGTGTCGGAAATATGTATAAACATGTAAATACGGAACTTAACATTTTTCCTAGCATTTTAAAAACTATACATTTGTCTTAGATTTTATTTTTGCGTATGTGAGTAGAAATTAAATATATAAAAAAAGGATTAAAAAAATTGCAGTATTTATCATTAAAAATGTAGAAGAATCAGAAATTAAATGTTTTAAGACTGATTACTCTCTTTGACCTAATGCATTTTTATTAATAGTGTCACATTGTAACAACAGATGGCGACACTATTCTAAACAATTCAAATTACGATTAACAACGGGCATGTTTCATGTCTTGAGTGGCAACAGAAATTAACTAAGCCGAATTAACGAAACCGATGATATTTGCACTTCAAATTTGTTTTGTCATCAATTATGATTGCTATTTAGTATTTTCAATCCAAACCAAAAAGCCTCCGTGTTAATCGAATCGGAAAAAAAATATTTTCTAAGCCACATTTCTCCGACTGTATTGAATATCTTTGCAAACGGGTTTGTTTTATAAGATAAATGTGACTGATTTACAGGTTTCTCACTTTTTGAAATTGGTTCGAATATTTTGTGTAAATTTATTTAAATTTTTTTATTCGAACCCATTTAAAAAGTGGGATTATGTAGTCAGCTACATTTCTCATGTAAGATGACCGTTAAAAAACCGTTTGTAACAATATTCCATACAGCCGGAGAAATGTGGCTTAGAAAATAAATTTATTGTCAACAGAGGCACTTTGGTGGTTTGGAGACCCGCGGTCGATCAGGCTCATTCGCCCGTAATAAAAATGTTCAAAAGGTTGCAAGCAGCAAGTGTAATCATTCGGCTTTTTTCTTCCTCCTGTTAGCGCAGAATTGTGATGCAAGTAAAGAACACGCCCTCTCCATGCAGTTTTGACCAGCATGTGTTCTTCATCAACTTCACCAAGTAAAGTTTCATTTTTATTAACCTCGTCACTTTACTGCGGTTCTTAATTACTATAAGTGTATGGTTGTGTGTTAAGAGTTCTCTCGGAGCCCGGAAATCAGTGTTTCCACTCCAAAAAATTAAAAATCCCTTCTAAGGAACCAAAAAATCCCTTTTTATCCCTCAGTCGCCAACTTAGCAACCTTTTGCCTTGCATTCTTTTTAATTATTTACGCCAATGGGAATATTTCTTATGATGTCACGCTCTCTATACTGCGATTTCATTGGTTGTTTTGTTTTCTTTGACAAAGTGTTGAAATAAGCCCATACATTAACCATAATTCCTATGAATTGGTTGACAAAGATGTAAACAAGGGCTGCCTATGAAAAAAAAAACTAAACTCACCACAAAATGGGTATAGTGGTGGTGTGGCAATGCCGTACGCATTCGTTGTGGGTTTTTTTTCTTTAAAAAAACACCAGTATTCAAAATTGGGAAGAATCGTAGGACCCATTGAAGGCCTAAACACTTGTTTGGAACGCAGGCAATTTGTTTAGATATGGACATTTTGTTTAGTTAGTTATTTAAATCGAAACACGCCCGGGGCAATTTTGAAAACAAGATTTTTTTTTAAAATATCCCTAGTTTAACTCCTTTTTCTCTTTCAAACCTGATTTTTCCTTTAATATCCCTCAATTCCTTTTTCATCCCTCAAGAGGTCAAAATATCCCTTAAAAGGGATAAAATCCCTTAAAGTGGAAACACTGCCGGAAATAGCCTCCGGAAATTTCATTCAAACCAAACCTTTTTATGTTTTGTCTGTGATTTCCTTAGCAAAACACATGATGGTGCTGCCATCTATTTTTGGAAATAGAAGTTAAAATGTTACCCCACATACTTGACGCAGCAAGTTGTGTTATTAACTCTAGAAATTTTTGTAAATTGTTACAATTAACGACATTTTTTTAAAAGATTATTTATTTATAAATAACAAAAAATAAATATGTAAAGATTATATTTGTTTATTTTTGTCAAATATGCTAAAAAAAAAATCAATTGACCTATATTAAGAAAGATTTATGTATGTGATAATTGAAGAGCTAAGTGGAAGAACATGATAAGTGACATTTTAATTATTTATAACAATTAAGGTGTACGTATACACTTGAACTTTTTTTCTAATATTTCACTTAAAAATCCAATTTTTTTATATTTGATATAATTCATAAGTGTATGAGGGTACGTGTAAAAATATTTTTTAAAAATTAAAATGTTAATTAATTAGCATTTTATGCATTAATTAGCATGTTTTTAAACACTCATAACTCAAGAACTAATTAACTTAGACCTATACATATACAATTACCATGCAAATTAATCACCAATTCATTCTGAAGGGTGTGAACCTCAAACCAAGTTTGTGGCTCTTTTAGGTTTTTTTTTTTATAATAAGTAACATTAAAACAATCCATTTTTTTAGAAAAAAAAAACTTTGACATGCAATATAAAATTAATTTAAAAACTAAATCTTCTTTTTTGAGGTTCGCGCCCTCCCCCAACTCATTCCAGAAATAAAAAAAAACAATTCGTTTGACAAAATGTGAATTTTAACTTTAGTTATCATTGTTTAAGCAAAGTAACACATGAGAAAAATGAAGTTTTGAGAAAATTGAGTTTAAAGGTTATAAAAGCTAACTAACTTTCATGATTTGGAAGATTAGAAAAACCTCTAACTTTTTATTAGAGTGGAGTATACGTACAAACTTTACATCATTTTAAATAGGAAGAATTGGAAATTATAATGAACTTAAAACAAAAAATGCCTAATTTGGTTAATATTGGCCTTTTCTAGTGCGTATGTATGTCTTAAAAATATTAAACATTGTGCCACAACCAACAAGTATAAAATTCTAAATCTCCTTTTAAGTCAGTCGAAGAGCTTAGTGGAGGAACGTGCTAAGTGACATTTTTGAAAAAATTGAGATTTTTGTGTCAATGAACGTATTACTAACTTCTTTAACGATAACAAGTTTCCCCATTTTCATTAAAATTATGTTTAGTGTATTTTAAACTTTTTATAAGGGCCGTTTGTAACGTATTCAAGTGCAAACGAAAATCTTTAAAGCTCATCTCCTCGGTTTCACAATTTTGTCACTTAGCACGTTCTTCCACTAAGCTCTTCAATTTTCTTCACTACATTGAGCTAAAAGGGAAACTGGAGTGAGGTGTCAGCGAGCCGAAAACCCACTCGCACCCTTTTGAGCGAACAGGGCAGAAAAGGACTATTTTCCCTACACTTGTATGCAATGCTTGTAATGAGACTCCTCTATCCTATTGACTTGGGCTCCTAAATATATTTTAACATTTTTAGTTCGAAAGAAATTAACTTTCTTTCACTTTAAATTCCAACTTTTTTAAGAAATAACCCTGTGGATCACTAACTAAGAACCAGCTAAGACGAACCCAATAGCGAAATAGGCAAGTTTCTCGGTTTTGTGCCCGGTACGTTTCTGTTGCAGTGCCGTGTATTCCCCCGCGTTTTGTTATTGAACCGGCTCGTTTGAAGCCATTTTTTAAAGAAAATTAATGAAACTAGACAAATTCCGCGTGTCAATGTTTAATCTATAATTAATACTATGTTTCGCCATTTTTTCCTGTTGAACATCAAATGTTTGTTGGAGGGGCAAAGTGACAGAGTCTGTTATACAAACCTACTTGTTTGTTGGTGCAGGTTCGGCGAGAGCCCCCCTGTGTTCATGAACGTGATCCGCGACCCCGTGGAGCGGATCATCTCTTCGTACTTCTACAGGCGGATGATCGCACGACAGAACAGGACCAGGCTCAAGCCCGGCGCATACTGGCTCAACAAGGTGAGGGGGCGTCCATAAATCTCAGGATGCTATTCGGTTGCGTTGGGTGCCTACTCAGGTGTCGGCTCGTCACTTGACTGTGGTTCTAAAATACGACGCCCGTCTCCAATAGCCCTCGTGTAGCTCTAGTGCGACGATAATTCAAACTAAACTAAACTCGGGATGCTATTTTGACGATTTTATCCCCCCCCCCCAGTGATATTTAGCTCAACCCTCCCCCCTTTTCCCCATAATATCACGCGACAGTTTTCAAAATTCAAATTTTTGAAAGTTTTGATTTGGACGTTTGATACACAGAAAACTTAAAAACGTGTAGCAGCCTCCATAACCCATAGTCTACCAAAAGAATCCTCAAGGTGGAGATGAGTTACCTCAGCTTTTTTTATACTACTACTTTCGTTGTTATTCAGAAAACTGGTAGAAACGCAGTGGGGTAAATCTGAGCCCTATAGCGTGTGGTTGATAAATTGAGGTTGCGCGTGTGATAACCTCCCATACATATATGCTAGCGAGCCTAAATAAAAGAACGAACTTGTACTTGGTACTTCGTACAAGTATATAAGAGTGCCGCCACTCTGGAGTGACTGGCAACCGGTTCTCCAAGCTCCTGCCCGGTTCGTGCCAACCTAGAATCGTTATCGCTTTTAACGGCGCCAAAGATAAACCGAAACTGAAGTTATATTCGCTCGTTAAGAGAATACAAAGTTATTGCCTCAAATTCGTTGAACGGAAGTTAGTTCGGTTAATGAGATTGCAGTTGCTTTCCTAGAGTGTCGCCACTCTTGTAGTACGAAAGTACTAGTTCGTTCTTTTATTTAGGCTCTCTAATATATACTAATCGACGTCCAACCCCGAACTTGGGTAGTCTTAACAGCAAGCTGCATCATACCTGATGAATGATGATGCAGCTGCTGTTAAAAATCACATACGATGCACATTTTGTCTACTTTTCTTTTGCGAAATATGAAAATACAGGGTGGCGCAAATAAAAGTGGCCCCGTCATGGACATAGGAATTAGATATAATTGTTTCCCAGTCAAAAACCAATGCAAAAACAGGTTTGTTAAGTGAAACTATTGATCGCTTCCATAAAAAGCCAACACAAACGCTTGGCGAATATTTGCCGGCAACTATGCTGTGGTTTGACAAGCTAAGTGAAATGCAATATAAACTGAAGGTTTGTACAGCTGTGCAAACAAAAAGTTCCCACTAGTGATTATTTCGGCAGTTATTAATCCTAGAGAATCGGACCTTTTTTGTTTAATTGTAAATACAATACATTCGAAATTGATTGCAAGACACAAAATTTGCACGAGGGGCCGTCTTCATATAATACGCATTAAGATCTGAACTCGCCATGAGTAGCTCTAATGTGATGCTAATCCAATCCAACCAACGCAAAAACAGTTTTACCAGGTGAAGCCATTGCACGCTTAAATAATCTTTTATTTCGACTTAAAGGATTTCAGACGGCTTCAAGAGTTTTTTTCGCCAAACATCTCATTGCATTCTAATCTCTACGCCGGGGCCACTCTGTACTTTGAACACGTAGACTTTGGTCCTCGGAAACAGGAATTTTTTAGCCTTAGTTTAAAAGTCAGGAAGATGCTTTCAGTTCATAATAAGCGAAATATCATGTTAGATGTTATAACAAAATGGTGGTGCTGCCATCTAGGGACACAGAATTAATCGAAAAACTATTGCTACACATTTAACGAGCACGCGTATCCCAGTGTACTCTGAGTATTTGTTTATATTTTTTGTGTCTGCATTTTCCGTTTATAGGAAAGCAGTGTGGCAACCGGGAATCAAACAGATGTCAACGGATGCTCGACTGGGGCAATAGCATTATGTCCAATGCATCAAAAATGCCCAATTTGGAGAAGTTTCTAAATCCTCTTGAAACCCTAGCAAAATCCTACTGATATATGTATTAATATAAACATTTTTCAAACAAATATATATTTTAAATTACGTTTTACAAGGAACTTTAAAAAAATTAATGTTTAACATTTGCTGATAGGTAGATCAGTTTTAATAAATATTTGGATATTTAGTCTTAAAAATGAGGCCCAGTGGCTTAGTGGGAGTGCTTCGCATTGCCAAGCCACAGGTCCGGGGATCGAATCCCCGGAATTTTTGTGCTATGATTGCACAGCTTGTCAGGTTTTTTTGCAATTAATAGTCCATTGCTATCGTAACTTATTTTTGTAATTAATACAAAATGACTTAAATTTACTGCTGAAAAAACTTTTTTTTTTTTTTAGAAAACCTCCGCAATCGGCTTGACATTCGTGTTACTTTTTTTTATTCAAATAAAGGACTGACACCTGTAATCATAGAGGCCGAAAAGCAAGTTTCAGATCCTATTGTTCAGTTCTTAAAAATTAAAATAATCTCTGTAGTAACTGAAACGTAAATAATGGAGGATGTCTGGTCTTAGGAGGATCTGTGTATTTCAGGCGATAAAGACTCAATAATTATATCTTTCTAAAAAAAAAAGCAGTATCAATTTATGCTAACCATAGATATTATAGTTAAAGTATTAGATTGGTTGATCACGTGACCTCCAATGCTAATGGAGGGCCAGAATAAGAGGGCAAATGGACCAGTGTTGCCACCACATTAAGGAGAAAAATACTACGTAAAATACCGTTTAATTCTAAAATTACAAAAAAAATACCATAAAAATACTAAAAAAGCGTTTCACGATTTTTTTAAAGTCACTAAAAAGATTCCAAAATGCAGCTAGTATTTTTATGGTATTTTTTTGTAATTTTATAATTAAACGGTATTTTTTCGTAGTATTTTCCTCATTCATGTGGTAGCAACACTGACCTATTTGCCCTCTTATTCTGGTCGCCATGCGCGTCCCGTCGGAGGTCACGTGATCTGCCAATCTAATACTTTAACTATGATATATATGATGCTAACTGAATGTAACTAAATTAACATAATTTTTCTTCATTTCTTTTCTAGTTAGACAGATTTATGTCTGTCTTGCACATTTTTTTTGCTATGTTGTAGTATTTTGACTGTTAAAATATTTTGTATAAAAATTAAATTCAAAACTCCTATTAAACAATGCTCTTCGTTCATTTTAGAAATTTGAGCACTGTGTTCTAACACCAGATCCAGAATGCACATTCATGGATGGTCACAACTACAGTGAAGTGCAGTTGCCCTACTTCTGCGGACAAGAACCAGAGTGCCAGTAAGTTGTACTGTGTTTACTGCTAGACATTTATACTGTGTTTACTACAGGTAATTAGTACTGTGTGTTTACTGGCAGTAAATAGTACAATGTGTAAATTTATACTGTTTGTTTACTGTAAATAATAAGTACTGTGCGCTTACTGCAAGTAATAAGTAGTATTTGTTTACTGGCAGTAAGTAGTACTATATGTGTAAATTTATACTGTTTGTTTACTGTAAATAATAAGTACTGTGCGCTTACTGCAAGTAATAAGTAGTATTTGTTTACTGGCAGTAAGTAGTACTATATGTGTAAATTTATACTGTTTGTTTACTGTAAATAATAAGTACTGTGCGCTTGCTGCAAGTAATAAGTAGTATTTGTTTACTGGCAGTAAGTAGTACTATATGTGTGAAGCAGTACTGATTGTATACTTGCCAGTATCTAGTACTATGTTCACTGCCAATAAGTGCTACTATATATGCATTATCAGTAAATGAGTGTGTGTACTACCGTATGATACTCTTTCCAATTACAACTGTAGCTTCAAAAGCCCTTTCTTCCCCTTGTGTGATTTTCCAGGAAATGTTTGTGTTGTCATTCGAAGGACTATAATAGTGCATGTGTACTACCAGTTGCCAGTTAGCAGTACTGTGGGTACCAATAAAAAAAATACCAGGTGTGCAATACTAGTAATTAAAGCTGTGTTTACTGCCAGTAACTTGTCATGCTTAGTAAGTATTGTAACATACTCTGCCATTAAGTGGTACTATGTGATTTACCTTTAGGGATTACTCTGTGTACTGCTGGTAATTGTATAAGGGATTGCCTTAAAATAAAATCATTCAACCATCAGTCATATAAACTATGCATTTCTATCTGTAATTTAAAAAAAATATTTCTTTGAATAATTTAAATTTTTTTATAAATAATATCCATTAGTTACATAACACTTTTAATTATTTATAGAATCTTGAATCAAATTTCTGAAACGTGTACAGCATGGCATTCTACAACCGATTCATTCTTAAATGAAATCAAACCTTTGTTTACCCCAGCCAAAGCATTGTTCTTACTTTTATACAAAGTTACAAAATCCTGTATTTTGTGAGAATTTAACAGAACCAATATATATTGGTCAATACCAGTGGTTCCCAACCTTTTCTGGACTATCGCCCCTTTCTTTAGGTTGACTAATACCTTTTTCGCCCCCTTTTAATTTTCATGTTATGTCTCATTATTGAGTTAAAGTGTAACTAATAAAACAGTTTTATATTTTTAAACACTTACTACCATACATAAAAACAACCGAAGCAGCTTTATCCGTTCACTCTCAAATAAAATGAGAACCATTAAATGTATATTTTCAACAGATTTTTTAAAGAACAAAGTTGAAATAGTTAACTAAGATCATTAAACTGGATTCTGGAAAATTTACGAGAGTCGACACTAAAAATTTAAAAAAAAAATGTTTGAAAACTTATTTATTGTTTTATCTTACCATTTCAATGGCTGCCTTGTGCTTGGTGTATTTTAGTTAAACCTTGAATATCCGGCTTTAAATTTTTCAAGTTCAGGCGCAAGTCTTCTTTGAGGTCCAACTGATTTCTTTGTTTAGTGAGGAGCTGGACAACAGAACTAAATCCTTTTTCAACTAAATATGTAAGATATATACGAGATAAGTGGTTCAGCTTTTAACCACAGTTGTGGATAAGTGTCCATAAGTTTCACCCAGGCTAACTCATAACCACTCCTTACTTGTTCTAAAATTTCTAACTTGATCAAATCTTCAAATATTGTAATCATGTCAGTATTTAACTGGCCAATATGATCAATAAAATTAGTATTTTGTCTTGGTCGTATTTGGGAGTTCAGGAGTAAATGACATATAAACACTCGTCAAGGGTCGTAAACTGAATCAGCTCTTTATGGTCAATATTACAGTATTATTTTAATTTTCCCCTTTGAATACTCATCGCCCCCCGATTGCCCCCTCCAACTATTTATTGCCCCCTTGCTAACACAAATCGCCCACTTGGAGGCGATCGCCCCCAGGTTGGGAACCGCTGGTCAATACGAAAGTTTTACACTTCTTACTTTTGTGTCTCCAAATTTCAGGCTTCTGAATGACGCTGGCGCCCTCCAGAAAGCAAAACAGAACATCGAGAGGTACTATGCTGTTGTAGGAACGCTGGAGCACATGAATGTCACCCTACAAGTTCTGGAGGCCACTCTTCCCAGATTCTTCAAAGGGGCTTACAATGTCTACCGTAACTTAGGTCAGTGTTGTGCACAGTCGAACCTTGTTAATGTGAACTCGTTTACCATGAAATTCCTCTCTAGATGAACCAACAGCATTTTTCTTAATGAGTTCAGTTCAGATTTAGGACGTAATTGGAGAGCTTAGTAGAAGAACATGCTAAGTGATAAAAATGTGAAAATGAGTTTTAAAGATTTAAGTTTGCACTTAGATATGTTAAAAGCGGCACTCACAAAAGGTAAAAATAATATATACTTAACACAAAGTTTATGAAAAGGGAGAATCTTGTTATCTTTAGAGAAGGAATAACATGTTCAACATTGACACAAAAATCTAAATTTTTTTTCCAAAGTGTCACTTGGCAGGTTCTTCCACTAAGCTCTTCAATTTTTTAAGCCGCATTACTCCGGCTGTATAAGATATATTTACAGATTTTTTTATATGATAAATGTAGCTGACTTTAAACCTCCATATAATAGAACTTTTTGAAATGGGTTAAAATATGTATTAAAAATTTTTAAAAAGTAATCTTACAACAAAATGTTCTAACCCATTTGAAAAAGTGCTATTACAGGGACATTTAAGTCAGCTACATTTCCATCAGATATAAAAAAAATTTAATAACGTCAGAGAATTTGGCTTGGAAAATTATTTTTCCCATTTAATAACCCAGAGAAAAGCCTTTCAGCTGGTGAAGTTAAATGTCGGCGTTATTCCCCCATAAAGGGGATGCACGTTTAGTCGTTAGTCTGTCCCATAGAGCTAAGACATTAGTTTTGAAATCGCAACATCCGAAAAAATATTGCTTTTTCATGTAAGCATTTTTTCACCAGGTATTATAATTGAAGAGCTTAGTGGAAGAACGTGCTAAGTGACAAAAAAGTGAAAACGAGAAAATGAGCTTCAAAGTTTTTCGTTTGCACTCAGAACTGTTGAAAACGGAACTTGTAAAGCGTAAAAAATATACTTTATTTAAATTTTATGAAAAAGGGGAAACTTGTTATCGTTAAAGAAGTTGGTAATATGTTCATTGACACAAAAATCTCAATTTTTTCAAACATGTCACTTAGCACGTTCTTCCACTAAGCTCTTCAATTGTAGAAAAATAAAATAGCTGCAGCTCGGAAAATTATTTCCCCCCCATTGGATTAACATAGCCACCTTTGGTTTGACCCCTAACGAAACTACTGTTTCCATGTCAGGTGTCCACCGCAACCAGAACCCCCACAAGGAGCAAGTGAAGGAAGAAATCAAAGAAATCCTCAGGGCGAACCTCTCTGCCGAGTACGAACTGTACGACTTTGTGAGGCAAAGGCTTCACAACCAGTACAGGAGTCTGGTAGAGGAACCCCCACTGGACGAACAGACCAGTTTCCTGTTTGATTGATGCTAGAGTCACTCTATACTGAAGTAGACAAGAGTCGTGGCAACCTTGGTAATATGGCACTTTGGATTCACCAAGATTATTAGTAAGTTTGGTAGGGGTATCGAGGACACCAATATGGGACTTGATAGACAAACAGACCAGTTTCCCATTTGATTGATTAAAGTCACTCTATATCGATTTGTATTGAAGTAGACAAGTCGTGGCAACCTATGGTGATATGGCAATTTGGATTAACCAAGATCGTTAGCTTGGTGATGGTATTGAGGACACCAACATGGGACTTAATTGACTTGAGTGATGAAAGTTTCGCAATCTTGCCTGCACCACTTACATATGTATTATACTCCTTCCAATCACAATGCAAGCATCATAAGCACTTTCTTCCCCTACCCCCTCGTGCGGTTTTCAAGGAAACAGCATTAGTGTCGATGTTCTAAACCTACCTTGCTTGAGGCTCGGCTGTGAGGTTTAACCATCGATATCATAGTTAAAGTATTAGATTGGCTGATCACGTGACCTCTAATGCAAACGAGGGGACGCGCATGGAAGCCAAATATGAGGGCAAAATGGCCAGTGTTGCTGCCACTTTAAGGAGAAAAATACTACGAAAAAATACCATTTAGTTCAAAAATTACAAAAAAAAATACTAGGAAAGGATTTAAAGTCACTAAAAAGATTCCAAAATGCAGCTAGTATTTTTATATTTTTTTGTAATTTTAGAATTAAATGGTATTTTTCTCCTTAAAGTGGCAGAAACACTGGCCATTTTGCCATCTTATTTGGCCTCCATGCACGTTCCGTCGTTAGCATTGGAGGTCACGTGATCTGCCAATCTAATACTTTAACTCTATCTATGGGTTTAACGCAATTGCTTTCCAAACGCAAGTAGGTTGGGGATAAATTGAAAGCGCAGCGAAGGAGCAGGGTAAGAAAGTGCTTTTGAAGATTGCGTTGTAATCAGAAGGAGTATAGTACAAGTCAATATTGAATGACAAACCAAATATGCTTATGGTCTTGACACAACCAGTAATGGTGAAAGAATGCGTCCAAACAAATTTTCTATTTAGATGGTTCCATCAAAGGGGGCAGTTTTAGTCCGCAAATTTAGGTCCAATCTTTACAACAACACTTCATTAAATTGTCTTTTTAAATAGTAACTTTTAATAGTGTCTTGACTAAAGAGTACAAAATGTGTAATGGCCAAAAACAATTATTAAAAACTATTATCCCCATGCAAGTTCAAATACAGCAGAGGCTTGAATTTCCATTAAAATTTAGGATATTTTAGAACTTGCATCCTTAGAGGACTGTCAGTCCATAGAGCTAATGCATTAGTTTTTAAATCTAATTTTCAAAAAATTGCTTTGCATTTATCCTTCACCAGTATGTGGAATCATATACATCAATTAAACAAATTGAAAAGAAATAACATCCGTATTATTATATGTAAGTTAAATATCGCCATTGCTGTATTTGTGCATTAACTAAAAAATAATTAATACTAGATAACAGTTTCGTCAATTATTCTCGTTATGTCATCTAACTGACAAGGCTACATGCAAAGCATACTGTAGATTGATTAGAATATGCTTGCTATGACTGACATCCTCTATATTTTTACGACCTTCAAAATTTCTCTACGTAATGTGGATTTTATAATCCTAATCGATACAAGTAAGCGCTTAATGGAATTGTGCATGGTTAACTAATTATGGCTGATTTGAGATGAAAATGTAGCCGTTTGTAAATTAGGATTTTATTAAATGTAACTTACCTCACCAAATACCATTCAGTTAGTATGTGTCATGAAGTACTTGGTTACAAGCATAGAGTTAGGAAGGAGAGGTCTATGAGTTCAAATGGTTTGAAGCAGGGCTGTCAGGTTTTTCGAGCTACTGCGCATAACATAGTAACCGAAACCGACACCAAGGTATCCCAAGATACACCGCTCTAGCCTGCTTCATTTGTGCGCTACTGTGCATATACATGGACCTCTCTATTCTCTTTCCTAACTCGTTACAAGTAAAAGACTATATCGAAAAGGTGAAATAAAAAAGAACTTAAAATCCTTGGAATAATGCAATATAACATACACAACACTACAAAAACAGTTTTAAAAATATTGCACTAGAAGTTAATTATTTATATCAGCGCGGTCACAAACGCCAGTTAATTATATGAAAATCCTGGTTTCTCTAGTTCTGTATCTTATGTGCTTAGAGTTAAAAAAACTTGAAAGAGCTTACAGCCATTGCTATGGACAGTCAATGGGATGTTTTTTTAATCTGAAATACTTCTACAATTTGAAGGAATGTAACAATGAAGATGTGCAATTGTGTATTTATTTTATATGTTTATATGAATAATAAGATTATTAAGAAGTATATACTGTGCAGCCTCAAATAATGCTTAGCAATGATTTTTGCAATTGTTCATGTTTGTTAAATAAAAAATTGTATTTCTGTTAATTGGTTGATTTGTTTACCATGATGTTAATATTTTCCTTGAATCTCCAATGCATGTCCTCTTCGGTCTTTGTTCCAGAACAAGGCCTGGTTACTGAGCTCACAACATGTATGAGCTCACATGCACAGAAAGGTTTGGTTGAAAGTCATTTTCAATATAAAATTAATTTTGAACAATAAATTTTTAAATACTGTGCTAAATCAGTGGTTCCCAACCTTTTCTGGACCATCGCCTCGTATTTTAGGTTGATCAACATCCATCACCCCCTTTTAATTTTCATGTTATGTCTAATCATAATTTGAGTTAAAGTGTAACTATAAAACAGTTTTACAACACTTAATAACCGTTTATAAAAGCAACCAAAGAAGCTTTTTTGAGTAACTTTAAAATAAAATAGAAAAAACATAATACAAAAGTGAAATAATTAACTAAGATATTTTTACTGGTTTCTAGAAAATTCAATAGAGTTGAATGTAAAAATTGGGTGGTTTGGTTATGGTGGGAGAATGGTTTTACTGTACAAAGGTACAACATAATTTTAATTTCCTCCCTTTGAATACTCATCGCCCCTCAAGTATTTTTTGCCCCCTTGATAACACAAATCGCCCACTTGGGGGCGATTGCCCCCAGGTTGGGAACCGCTGTGCTAAATTTAACACTCATGCAGTGAAAACAATTCACACTTTTCAGTGAAAACAATTTAACACTTTTGCCCAGGGTTTAGAGGTTACATTAAAGTATTGTACTAGAGCTACACATGGTCTATTGGCGCCAGGCCTCAGTATTCTGAACCAGTCAAGAGACGAGCCGACACCCGAGTAGGCATCCAGATCCAATGCAACTTTTTTTTAAACATTATCAAGACTTTGCAAGCATATGTGACACAGGCACTCCATTTACACAGGCTATTATCCGTCGGAATTTTGGCCGCACAGACCTATTATAAGTCGGCAGTTATTTTGGCAATGACCGGCTCTAACCAGGAACCCTTCACATACAAGGCAAGCGCCTTACCAACTAAGCTTCCCAGTCTTGATGAAAAGGTTAAGCATTTAGACGGATATAAAAACACTAACACAAAGTACAGTCTTCACTAACACTTATGTTGAAAAAATGTATTGCCTTTTCAGGGATTAAAAAAAATAATTTAAAACCAGCTCCCGGAATGCTGGTGTAGTTTTAGAAAGAAGCACAATTCAAAATTTATCCTAACAACAATTAGTAAACCAAAATTATTATAAAATAACAAAGGCCTTTATTAGCAAAAAGTTGTACAAATCGAATCTCAAACCGGTTTCAACAAATCAATTCTCCTGAAAGGAATGTTGGAATCACAAAAGAAATAGGAAGTGAATAGATATCACTTACAAGTCTGGTTGATTTTGTACTGGATGATTCAGTTAGGTCTTGTAATCAGGAAAGTTGTTTCACTTTAAATGGCTTCAGTTATGAATTTTGCTAGAAAAAGTACAAAACTGCCTTAATGATATTGGCAAACTACACACAAACATAATTTTAACTTTTACATAAGGAAGTCAAAGAAGTTTCATAGAGATCCTAGTACTAAACGTTTTTTCATTTTATTTTGCAATATTTTCAAAAGTTAAAATGAAAATATTTATTTAATTTATAAAAAATCTGACACGATAAATGGAAACAGTTTATACAAAGATCTCTAAATAAAAAACTTCCTTGATTTCCTAATGCAAAACAAACCCTAGTGGATAAAGTGAAAAACAAAAGGCAGTGGGACTTAAAAACAGTCTCACAGACATGCAAGTTGACATGAAAGGAAAGCATTTAATTGTCCCTTAAAGGCGATTGAGACCAAGTAACCACAGGTCTCCACAAACCAAAGTGACTCAGTGAAGTCCAATGGGAAAAATAATTTTCCAACACACACATTTCTTAGGCTGTACTGAATATTTTAACAAATTGTTTTTTTTATATGATAAATGTAGCTGATTTACAGGACTTTATATCCCACCCTTTAAAATTAGTTTCAATATTTTGTTGTTATATTATTTAAAATTAAAAAAAATATATTAGAACCAATTTTAAAAGATGGGACAATAGAAATCTGTAAATCAGCCTCTTTATTTATTAAAAAACTGTTTGTAAAAATATTCAATACAGCTGGAGAAATAAGCGGCTTAGAAAATCATTTTTTTCCATTCATTTACCACAGAGGCACTTTGAACCCGAATGGCAGCGGGTTTAAAAAACATTATCTCTGAAAATCAAAATCAGTGCGCGCTAAAAACATGTCCAGCATGGGAATTAAAAGAAAGGGAAGTGGTTGACTTTCCCTTAAAAGAAAAATTTACCGAAAGATTAAATCTTGAGCCAGAGCCTGCCTCAAATCTTGCAAAAGATCGGCAATGTCTTCCACCCCTACAGACAGACGCACCAAATTGTCGCTGATCCCTAGAGTCGCCCTCTGTTCTGCAGGAACGGATGCATGGGTCATCAGAGATCTGCACAGTAAAGATTCCACAATTATTTTCTTGTGATAAAACAGTTTATGTATTTGCTGTTAAGATTGCGGGTTGGGCACACATGTCGCCATGTAAAAGATCTATTGAGTACTAATTTAGCTCGGGTACTATGAGCAAAATTAAATCTCTGCATACTTTACATCCAAACAGAGTTTATATATATTGTAACCCATGCCTAAAATTGTAATAAATTAATGTAACTCTTGGAAGTGAGATGGGAACACTGCAGGAACTTTTAGCAGCATTTTAAATTTCATTAAAACATAACTCTAAATGTATTCTGAAACTAAAAAAAACTTTCAACTTTAAATTCCATTTTGGCACGTTCATATCGGGTGACAATGAGTATAGTTGAATAAAGAAATATTACAGTTTGATTCGGTTAGATATTTCAATAAATTGGTTGCAAGAGTCACTTGGATAGTGTCACAAAATATAGCTGTTAGTTTCAGGGACTGAATTTGTGAGTATTACAAAAAGGCCTGTAAAATAAATGTTTTTGCCTCCCAAGTTACCAAACCTATTATGGTAGAATCTTAATAGAGTGACCTCCTCTTGGAACATCAACTAACAACCATCATAACAAAGAAACTTTTTACCATAAGTGGTACTTAAAGCTTTTAAAACAGACCGAAACCTTCAGTACTGTAATAAAAGATGGCGCACATTTTGATTCATGAAAATAAACTTTTAAGAACTTTAAGCACTAAATTTTTTAACATAATTTTATGTGTTTTTAATATTTATAATTATATGTGTTTAAACTTATGATCAAATTAATATATTAAAAGTGAGAACCAATAAAAAAAAGAAAAATACTTTCACACTTACGGTATTTCTGCCAAACTTTCGATAGCTCCCAAGCTTTCGGCTAGTGTGAAAATTTTCAGACTCGCAACGAATCTCTTTGCCTCGTCCAATCCCCCCTTGATATAGAAGGTGACCATTCCACTGAAACCAGAGCATTGTCTCTTGGCCAGTTCGTACTGTGGATAGCTTTTCAAACCTGAAAAAGTGGCAGGTTTCGGGCTTAAAATAAGTAATAAAAAGAAAAAAATTAAGAACTTGTCCAGAATCTAAACTATAAAACAAAGTTACATTTCATATACAGTAGAACCTCGATTATCCGATCTAATTGGGACCGGAGGTACGTCGGATAATCGGAAATTACGGATAGAGAATTTTCATTAAATAGTAAAATTTATAGTACAGATAGAAGCGCCCAAAGTCCAGGGACTAAATCTGCCAACTTCCAAAATCCGCGCTGGTTTTGCAGCTGTAAACATTGAATTTTAGTGTTAAGTTATCTCTGAAACTGAATGCTAAATTATTATTTTAAATTTAGTGGAGTTCTAGGAAAAGTGCATATTATTTGTTTTATAGTAGATATCTCTTGGAGTCTTTCCATTTTAAAAGATTACAAAAGTTTCCTTAAAATTTAGGATTGACAGAAATTCCCTTTTAGTCCCCGCACTTTCCTGATTTCATAAACGTCGGAATTTCCCGATTTCCGAAATTCAGAATCGCCAGAGAAAAGAAACCAGCCTCAGAGTCGCTGTAGATTTCTAAGGATGGTTTCTTTTGTAATCAACCGAAAATGCCCTTGCTGGCGAATTTTTTTAAGTTGACTTAGAGATGGTCGGGTAATCGAGGTTCTACTGTATTATGTTAATTTTTTTTCAACAAAAAAATACTAACAAAGACTGTTTTCCAATTCTGATTTAACTTACAAAGAAGGCGTTTGAAATAAACTGTTTTGACTCAATTAAAGTATATTTATTACTGGAAGGATTGCGCTAGTGCTACCAGACCTAAAAAAAAATGCAAATCCTCTATCAGTGCAAAAAAATTAGGTCATTTACTCATCAACATATTTGAAGCTTTAATTTAAAAAGATAGCAACAGAGTTCTAAATCAGCTTTGGTGAATCGTTAAAAAAAAGCCCAAAACTATCACCAAAGTTGGGGAAGAAGCCAAATATATTGTTTCCAGGTAACTGGCATCGGTCATGTATTCTCACTATAAAGCAATCCATCCAGTATATAGAGGGCTCAGAATACAAGTGAACCAAGTCCTAAAAAAGCTTCTTTGTGCTGCAGATGTTTAACACGTTGACTGCCAGTCACTTTGAGTTAGATTGACAGTTATGCCCTCACGTGGAAGTCGATTATACCCAGATGCCAACAAACAAAAAAAACAAAATTTCTTTTTCAATAAAAAATAAAATATTAATTTCAAAACCACAATTATTTATACGTACTTTCTTATCATTACTCCTTGCCAATACCAACAGAAATGCATGCAATGCCAAATGAACTGGAGAATGAATAATCAGTGAAGGATTTTCCTGCGCCAGCGCGTGATTGGCTACTGAGACATCGCCCCACATCACGCACTGGCGCTTGATTGGTTCTTTGCCGACGACACCACGTCATGCGCTGGTGCTTGATTGGCAGTCAACGTGTTAAAGTTAAGGCTTGATAACACATTTTTTCTCTTAACATTTTTTAAAAATTGCTGCTGCCTATATGATACTATCTGAAGTAGGACTTTTTTCATTATTGCACTGAAATTCTACTTAGTTACTGCATGCAATTCGCCAGCAAGGGCATTTTCGGATGATTACAAAAGAAACCATCCTTAGAAATCTACGGCGACTCTAAGGCTGGTTTCTTTTCTCTGGCGATTCTGAATTTCGGAAATCGGGAAATTCCGATGTTTATGAAATCAGGAAAGTGCGGGGACTAAAAGGGAATTTCTGTCAATCCTAAATTTTAAGGAAACTCCATATATCGGGGAACTCCATATATCGTTGTGTTGATTGTTTGTTTGGATGCAATACCCACCAGAATATACAACTCTCTCCACCGCGGGATGTGCCTCCAGATATTCGGCCACCTCGAGAGCATTGTGGGTGGTCTTTGATCCACATTTGAACCTTTTCTTTCCACAAACGAAATATGTAGATAAAATTTTCAGGTTTAAAAAAAAAATCTCATTAAAACCATTGACATTGTCTTTCAAGGCCGACATCATCCGAAGACACTACGGACAATCCGTAGTATTTGGCAGGTATGAATAATTTTGAGTTGAGCATTGAACAGTGCCGAAAATATTAGTGAAGGGTGGCGTAAAAATTAACGGAAAAGTAATGAAATTTTTTTCGGCAATTAGTTACAGATTTAAAAAACTAAATTGCAGTTATGATTACTTTTTTAAAAAGCTGACAGTGTTACCTAAAAAAAGTAACCGTTACAAGTAACTAGTTACTCCAATCCCTGTACAAATCGTTTGTTTGCAAACAATACCCACCGGGATATACAACTCTCTGCACCGCAGGTTGTGCCTCCAGATATTCGGCCACCTTAAGAGCATTGTGGGCGTGTCTCTCCATTCGGAGAGGCAATGTCTTCAGACCTCTGTTCACCAGGAAGCAGTCGAAGGGAGAAGGGACGGTGCCCAGAGCTGGAAAGTGAAATGGTATCATTCTTCCCCAACGGAATTTGGTATGTTTTATTAAAAAATTTAACAGTATCAAGAAATTATCAGTTTCAAAACAAGCTATTCCTGATACAAGCTGGGTTGAATCATTGTTGCACTAGAGCTACATGAGGGCCATTGGCCCAGTAATTTAGAAACACAGTCAAATCACAGCCGACACCCGAGTAGGCAAACAACGCACATTTAAAGTGCAACATCATATGCATCGTTGAGACTCGAGCATATTTCATTCTGTCTACACTGGATACTATTAAGGTTTTTTTGGGCAGCCCAAGCATTTTATAGATTGGCAGTTATCTTGACAATGCCCGGGATTGCTGACACAGGGTTTGTATGAATTTTACGTTGTGAAAGCTAAAGTGCATATGACATGGACGTTCAACCCCCAACGCAACTCAACTTTTATCTCAATTTCAACTTTGCGAAGTTGGACATAGGGTTGCCAGCGTTGAATGAACACTTGCTCGCATATTCTATTTTTTTAAGCAGTTATTACTCGAACTTTATCCTCATGTTATCCGCAAATTTGTATTTGCTTATCATAATTAGCTGAATCAACGAATGATTTAAAATGACGTATCTTTTTGTTGCGACGAAAGCAATAGCCTTTGCATCTGATTGGCTCAAATACTAGGTTAGATCAACCAGGTTGGCTGGGATTGACAACAATGAAGATATTTTCTTCAACTTCCAAAGCAGACTGCAGATTACACCCAACTTTTGAGTTTTCTGCAGGGCCGGATTTCAAGATTTGCCGCCTATAGGCTACGATTGATTTGCCGCCCCTGTCACAATATTCTCCCCCCCCCCTCAGGGAAAGGTAGCTGGTTAGCTCCAAAATAGGGTGGTATGTGCCGTTTTCAAATAGATACACATATTAGAATCATCTATGTACCTTTACACACAAAATCAAAAGCGAAATAGGCTAATTTTTTAAACTGTTCTACTATTTTTCTTTCAACTTCGAAACCCTGGAGCAGGGGGTGCAATTGCCCTCGCAGCAAACATGTTGCTACGAAATATTATTACTATATATACGTTTACGGTTTACGCATTAATGTAAATTATTTGTTTTCTTTCTTAAAAATATTCGTATCTTTATAATTTTTTTATACCGAATGCCGCTTTAATGGGTCCTAAAATTTGCTGCCCCAAAAATTTGCCGCTCTAGGCTACAGCCTACTTAACCTATTTAGAAATCCGGCCCTGGTTTTGTGTTGAAGATATGTGACTGAGGTAAAGGGTTGGAGAATTTTCTCTCATATGATATGCCCTTAAGGCCTTTTTTTAAGAAGTGAAACGACCAAAAAGAATTGCTGATTCCTGGTTTTACATAAGAAATATGTGAAACCTCTATTAGTAGCCGACTCACAAATTTATTCTTCACAAGAAGTTTGGTGAATCCTGTGATACTGTTTGGGGCGTTTATATAAAGGATAAATGATTGAGAAACAATGCCTCCTTGCTTTAGACCTTCAATGTAGAGGATCAGTAATTAACCAAGACCTCAATGACACTTAAAAAAGGCATCAGAATATTAGTCCTTAAACTAATTCAACAAGTGCTAATACACTAAATCCAAAGCAATGAATTAAAGCTTAATATTATTTTTGACGGAAGACATCACGAAAATGACAGAACAGACCAATATCAAGTCATTTACAATTTTTTTCAAAATAATGCCAGATGATTAAACCTATCAGGATCCAAGGGTAGGGTTCATTAATCATTCTTTCAGAACATTATTCATTAAAAAAATGAGTTAAAATTATCAGAATTTGGAAATTTTCAATATATTGATTTCAGTATTTTTAATGTTTTCATGCTAAGAATGAATTTTTCAATTTCACTATAGTTAACAGGCAAATTCATAATTGCTATTTCTATCTGACATCTATTTAAATTATGATCATGAGACCCGACATCGATTTAAATGGATGTTTAATTATATTTAGTGTTAAAAAAATTCCTTGCAAAACATTACAAAAGTATACATTATATGATACCTACAATTCTGATAGTATTTCATTTTTTCATAGAGTTTTTCATTATTTGTTGCCAAAGCACCCATTACAACATCAGAATGTCCTATAAAAATAAAATTTAAGACATTTTAACTTACTAATTTGAAAATAATTTTTAAAGAACAGTTTTTAAAACAAGGCGACTCGGAAAACACAAGGTAAAAAATGTATTAAAAGAGAATTATATTATGGGCAAATTGTGAAACTTAACTGGTCTTTTGCATAAACAAGAATTCTTGTAACTTAATTTGTTATTGTCATTAAACATTTGCTGTACTGATTTTACTGAAATTTTGTTTAACTTTTTAATTTTTATAAGCAGTGGATTTGTCCCAAAAAGATTTCTCACAATCGTTCCAAAAGTTATTTAAGACCAAAATAAAACTTGTGAGGTTAAGAATACCAAATAGGATAAGCAATAGAAAAAGCCAAATAGCTGGAGCAATAGAAAAAACTTTTTAAATAATTTGTAAGTACAAAAATTATTTAAATACAGCATAGCATTTATATAATTACCATTCATGTATTTTGTTAGAGAATGCATCACCATGTCAGCACCCAAGTTCAAGGGACTCTAGAAAATAGATTAAATAAAAAGATAATAAATTAGTAACAAGTGGTTCATAATCAAAACATACAGATTCATATTATTTAAAAGCCTACTTTTTTTTTAATTTGAAAGAATTCTGAAGGCTTAGGAAAATTATACCTGAAAATATGAAGACATAAAGGTGTTATCCACAACTGAAATGATGTCACAGTGATTCTTCAGCAGTTCAGCAACTGCCGCAATGTCCACCATTTTCATAGTAGGGTTGGTTGGAGTTTCAATCCAAATCAACTGAAAAAAAATATGGTTATCAGAGATAAGGTAACAACTGTTATTGTCACTGCACTTACAGTCCCTGGACAAATTATTAGACGCACTGCAAGATTTCATGTAAAAAATTAATTACCGGGTGATATTGTACCGTTTTATTATTTTAAATTGATTTGTTTTTTATATTATCCAATCAATTACCGATTTATTTGACATCAATAAAACAGCATTCATTTAGAAAAGCATAAGTTTATTAAGTTTGAAAGAAAAGTGAAATTAATGTTAGTAAAAGTCAATATTGAGTTGAGCCACCTTTAGCCGCTATCAAAGCTTTAATTCTGCGTGGCATGCTATCAATGCAAGACTGTACTGTCTCCTGCATTTGAGGATGATGATTCCACAGATCTTATAATAAATAATTAATATAAATTAATCTTAATCATAATTATCTTAAAATAAATAGAAATATGTAGTCTACAACAATTCTTTTAAATAAAAAACAATAATATTGTAGTTTAAATATAACATTATTGCATAGAAACTCTTAAGAAACATAAAATTACAAAAAAAATATAGTGTGTCTAATAATTTGTCCAGGGACTGTAAGTCACTTCACAAGAAAAAAAAAGGCATAAGAAGCATAAAAAGGTCATTTTTACACTCTAGGGTCCCAAAATTTTAGTTTCCATTATGCTAAATGCTGTATATCAACAGAGTTTCTGTAACTTTACAATTTTTCAAGACCCCACTTTGTTTTTAGATTGACTTTGACTCAATATGAAGTTAAGTGATTTGTTTTGTTGTGCTCTGAGCTTTCCTAGATCAGGCACCACAGACTAAACGGACTTTTACTGAGCAAAACGAACAAATGTGTTAGTGGTACCTTAGTATTTGGTTGGATGGCCTTCTTTACATTTTCAATGTCTCTCATATCGGTAAAAGTGGCTTGGATGCCCATTTTTGCAGCGCAAGTTCTGAAATACCTATTGGTTCCTAAAATAAAAGAAATATTACAGTATAAATATAAATGAAAATGAATAGTATTATAATATGTAGATGCTTTGTAGTGAAGGAAGAGTTTAAAAAAAAGGTTTTCGAGTTATGGCAACAATAACAGGACACAATTAGCCAGGAAGCCTTATGCCTTTTTCTGTTTATTTTAATGCATAGATATCATAGTTAAATAAAGTACGGGACGCACATGGAGGCCTTTTAAGAGGGCAAAATGGCCAGTGTTGCTGCCACTTTAAGGAGAAAAATACTACAAAAAAATACCATTTATTTCTAAAATTACAACAACAAAAAATACTAGAAAAGGATTTAAAGTCACTAAAAAGATTCCAAAATGCAGCTAGCATTTTTACGATATTTTTTCTAGTATTTTTCTCCTTAAAGTGGCAGCAACACTGACCATTTTGCCCTCTTAAAAGGCCTCCATGTGCGTCCGTCGTTAGCATTGGAGGTCACGTGATCTGCCAATCTAATACTTTAACTATGATATCTATGATTTAATGCTACATTTGTGTAAAATGTGGCAGTTACAATTCTGGAATTATTTGACAAAGCTAAGAGCAGTCTTTAGAACCCATTACTAAAGAATTTTATTTTTTTAAAAGTTACAATTAGTTTAATTAATGCGATAAAAATTTAAATTTGAACGTCTTTAAATGAAAACAATTTAACAGTTTAGCCAAAAAGCTTTATCTTTAATAGGGTTAAGGAAAAGTGACACAGCCAAGGCTAACATTATTCGACAGGCCAAAACTAAGGTCTGGTCAAGTCAATTAGATTTTCCTCAAACAACAGAAGCCCAAACTGTATTTAGGTTTAACCTGCAGTATTTAATCAAGTATTAACAATGTTAAACGCTTCTGCTGCAGCAATGAAGGGCAGCAAAAATGTTCACACTTCAAATTCACTTTATCCCTATGTGATTAAAAGCCACAGGTGAAAACGTATGAATGATTTTCGATGATAATTGTTGCTGACTTACAGATCCCGGCAATCCCATTTTTTTAAAATTGATTCGAATATTTCATTTAATTTTCAATAAATAATTTTAAACAAAATATTCGAAGCCATTTTAAAAAGTGGGATTATAGAGACCTGAAAGTTACCTACATTTATCATTTAAAAAAACTATTTGTAAAGATATTCAATACAGCCGGAGAAATGTGTCATAGAAAATAACTTTTTCCCTTTGGATTAACACAGAGGCACTTTGGTTTGGAGACCCGCGGTCGATCCGGCTCATTCGCCCTTAAACATTGTCACTGCAATGATTTGGCGCCAGAAGTACTTGGAACGTAACCAGGGCCGGACTTCTAAATAGCCTAAGTAGGCTGTAGCCTAGAGCGACGAATTTTTTTGGGGGCGGCAAATTTTACGACCCATTAAAGCGGCATTCGGCCTAAAAAAATATTATAAAGATACGAATATATTTAAGAAAGAAAACAAATAATTTACATTAATGCGTACACCGTAAACGTATATATAGTATATACTAATATTTCGTAGCAAACATGGTCGCTGCGAGGGATAGATGATTCTAATATGTGTATCAATTTTAAACAACACATACCACCCTATTTTACAGCTAACCAGCTACCTTTGCCCGAATTGGGAGAATATTGTGATTGGGGGCGGCAAATCAATAGTAGCCTACAAGCGGCAAATCTTTCAATCCGGCCCTGCACATAACTTCTGTGTGGCTGATGTAATAAAAGCCCAACCCTTCAACTCACCTCCGTATAAATCATCGAAACAGATAAGGTGGTCCCCAGCGTTCAGAAGGTGTGTGATGGACATGGTGGCAGCCAGTCCAGAGGCAAAACACAAAGCTGGAAAAATTAAATAGTTTAATAACATTAGTTACATTGTGGAAAAAATATTGTAATTGGGAAATATTGTGGCTAATCCAGAATTTACACTCATGACTTTCAGGCTTTTTACAAGACTGTGTTAAAAAAAATAATTTTTGGTTAACACACACACATACAAAAAAAATGGGCCTTGATTCAAAATACAAAGTTAGGAAAAATATTCATTTATGTTTGGCTTTTAAATCTCACAGGTTGAAAATATCATAAAATCCAGGTTAAAGCAGGGTTGGAAAAAAACATGTTTCTTTTTAAACAAAAAAAACATGTTTTTTTTTGTTTTAAACATGTTTTTTTGTTTAAAACATGTTTTTTTTTAAACAATTAAATTTTGGTTAAAACACGGTTCTTTTTGCGTTTTGGTCTTCTATATTTACTTCCATCCCCTAATAATTTTAGGCATATGCCTTGCATCTTTCTTTGTCGAAGAATCATAGAATGCAAGAAATCCTTCTATTATCTGGTGATTCGGTGTCTTCCTTTGATTAAATCAGATGAGCTAATAGAGGAATTCATAAACTAATAATGTAATACTAGTTTATGTTTGGTATTTTAACTAAAATTATGTACCACATTGATAATTAGCATAAATCGTTTTTTTTTTAAATTGTTTTAAACATGTTGTTTATTAGTATGTTTTAAACATGTTTAAAACAATTGTTTTAAACAAAATGTTTTAAACATAACAGGATAAAGTAGGATTAAAATAGTGTTTGTCTAATTTTTCAGCGCATACAATGAAAAACAAAAACAGGTGAACCTGGAATCATAGGGTTTTGACAGAGAGGACATCTTTAGAACATTTTCTTCAAAAGAAAATTATTTTAAGTTACTTCACCAAATATATTACTTTATAGTTATTTAAATCAAGCTGATTTAAAATAAATCCACCATGGTTGATGTATCTCTGTAAAAATCAGGGCTTGGGGCTTGTTTAAATGTAACTCGTTACAATTACAATTACTTTTCATAAAAAGTAACTAATTACCTGTAAAATTACTAATTCCCAAAAGTAACAAATTACAATTACTTTTAAGATTACTTTTTACGACAAAATTTCATATTTACAAATGTTTTGAATAATAAAGTATAAATGACTAAAGGAATTTTATCGACTTTATTATACAGTTATTAGGAAATCTACTTGTTGTGGTAGACAACAGATGCATCTCCAAATTTTAGTTGCTTACACAGCTACGATTGGGTAATCGACACAAACCACCAGAAATAACGTTTACACAGCCGCACTAGCTGATAAGGGCGTATTATATTTTATGAACATGCTTTTAACTGTAGGTAGGGTACAGAATACAGTCATATTATGGTCGTTACTTTGGAAAAATGTAGACAACTCTAAATCAGCTTCAGCGGAAGGATGTCTAGTTTTTACATTCTAAAAAAATCATCATCACTGCTAGATGAGTGTTCATAATCACTGCAATCAGTAGGGAACGTTTTATTTTTGTGTGGGAACAATATTTCGCCTCTAAGCAAAGAGTATGTGAAAAAAAATAATGAGTTTTTTTTAAAGAAATTTTTTTGTTTTGATCATTTATTAGAGTGTTAATGATAAAATTAATGCGTTACTGTAACAAAGATTACTTTTTCGAAAATTATGCAACGAATTACCTGTAAAATTACTGGGTTCTCAAATGTAACGAATTACCTATAAGATTACTGTAAAAAGTAATTTTTACAAGTAACGCATTACTTGTAAAGCGTTACCGCCCAGGCCTGGTAAAAATAATGTTCTTCAAAAACAAATAGCTCCATACCATATTTTGCATTTTCTAAGGAAGCAATGCTTTCTTCTAAACACTGTCGAGTTGGATTCCCACTTCTAGAGTATTCATAACCCTAAATAAAAAAACATTTGAAACTCAATATAATGACAATCATCTGATGAAAAATATTACCAATGTTAACCAATTGACTTCAGTTAGGTCTATAACTCAGTCGCATGCAGCCCAGGGAGGGCCAAGGCTTGCTGTGCTCATTTTAGCTCACAAGACTAGGGATCCCTCCCAGTCATCACTGGTATGCGGGCAAGGAGCCGGGCTCTTCACTGGTTCTCAATTGTGACAGAGCCACCTGCACTGCGGTCACCAGATTGGCCACCTAAAATGTCTCTTGTTCTCGGAGGGCACGAAGATCTTTGCAACTTGCTCTAAATGTCATATTCAGCAGGCCTCTCCCGAACATATTTTGGACTGCGTCAGCCTTTCCAGAGAAGATGTTTTCCTATTCCCTCTGCTGGTTATCGACTTTCTTCGGGTCAACGATCTTTTGGACTTGGTCTGACTTTGTCAGACCAAGGAGAATTAGCCACAACACAACAACGGGACTAGGGATGATGGGACTAGGGAACAACTAGGGATGATGGAGCCCATTGCAGCAGTTGGTCAGACTGGTCCCAAACACTCATTGTTTAGTTCTAAGCTAGCTTGGTTCTCAATGCGCTGAAACAAACCACTGTTCTTGCATGTTTTATGACATTTATGTATGATGTGGAAATTGTTTAAAAGTAAGAAATTGCTGTTATTATTTTATTTTTATTTTGTTCGTCAATTAAACATTATAAATGTCATCTTAGAGTATTATTTCGAAAAAAAAAAAGTAATATATACTTAACCCTTTTACACTCAATAATTCCATTTGGAATCATTAAACTTGCAATTTTTTTTTCTCACTAAGAAACGAACTTATTTCCAATAAATTTTATTAAATTTTCCATAAATTTTTCTTGAAATGTTAGATAGAAGAATCCTGTCTTTTGAAGTATTAAAAAAATGTTCTTTGTAGTTAAATGGAAATATGAAAAACATGGTACAAATAAAATTCACTATGAAACAATTTTATTAAATAGTCCCTAAATTCTTCATGCTTGCATTTTTAACTGTTTCAAAATTTAATTTTAAACTATTTTTAACAAATAAAGTTTAGAAAAATTATTGTTATAGCTTATTCAAAAAAAAAGTTATGATTCCAAATGTTTTCTTAAATTTTGGTTAAAAAAATTAAGATTCCCCCCCCCCCCCCCCCCTAAAAAAAAGTTACGATTCCCAAATGTTTTCTTAAATTTTGGTTTAAAAAATTAAGATCCCCCCCCCCCCCCTGCTTTTCACCATTTCATTCTGGATGCATAATGGGTCTATTTCACAAATTTAAGATTTTTAGGATAAAAAAATAAAAAGTTGGGACTGAAAGGGTCAAATATTTAGAATTTTTCCTGATGACTAACAGGAAATTTGGTTAAAAGCAACAATTTAGAATTTTTCCTTTGAAGTTTAATTGGGCAAACACATCTGTGAGTTGTTTACATCACAAGTGAGTTTAAACATCAGACAGATGTTTTTTCTAACAATCAAATCTTTAGTCTTTGTAACAAAGCAATTCTCTTACATGACACAACTATAGATAAATAAAATAGTTTTATTTTTAAAAGATTGATAAATATCATATCTTTATGATCAATATTTATCTGCAAGATCCTCTTAGGATTTTTTTCAACCTTGATTTCACTGATTATCATTTTGATAAGATGTATCCATAGTCAAATATTTTAAGTGCGACAGCCATCACAGAGAACTGCTTAAATCTGGTTCAATGATGCTACAAGTACACTTTTAAGGAGGAGTCTGCTGCAGGTGTCCAAACCAAAGTGACTCAGTGTTTTAATCCAACGGAGAAAAAAATTTTAAGTCACATTTCTCCGGCTGTATTGAATATTTTTACAACAGGTTTTTTTTTAATGTGATAAATGAAGCTGACTTACAGGTCCCGACAATCCCACTTTTTAAAATGCGTACGAATTTTTTTTTAAATTCTATAAATAACTGATATTAGAAACGATTTAATGATAAATGAAGCTGACTTACAGGTCCCGACAATCCCACTTTTTAAAATGAGTACGAATTTTTTTCTTTAAATTCTATACTCGCCGCCAACCAAATTAGAACACGTTAGGGATGGCGGTTTTTCCGAAACTTAAAAACCAGTTTTATAAAACCAGTTTCCACGAAACCTGTTTTTCATCGGCAAAAAAAAACGGTTTTCCATTTTTTTAAAAAGTTTTTTCAGTTTCTTATTAATTTACTTTCTTATTATTTAAAATTATAATGTTCCTTTTGTTATACCGGTTTTTCTAATCATTTTGAGTATTTTTATTAAGCTTTGCATTATTCAATCTCTATTTCCTTTTTTTAAAAATTTAATTCCTCCCATTTGCTATCGATGCCGTTAACATAGTGGAAAACTAACATTTTTTTAAAAAAAATTATATAATAAAAAAAAAAAACACTGATGGCGGTTTTTGAGAAAAAAAAACGATTTTCGTTTTTTTCCCGCAGAAAACAAGTTTCCGGTTTAGACCTGCCTCATGAAAAAACCGTTTTTTCAGTCAAAACCGAGGGCAAAAAAAAACGGTTTCGGTTTTCCATCCCTAAAGTGTAACAAATAAGGGTGGAGGAAAATATATAAATAACTGATATTCGAAACGATTTAATGATAAATGAAGCTGACTTACAGGTCCCGACAATCCCACTTTTTAAAATGGGTCCGAAATTTTTTTCTTACAAATTTCTATAAATAACTGATATTCGAAACGATTTCAAAAAGTGGGATTATAGAGACCTGTGAGTTATCTACATTAAAAAAAAAATGTAAATATATTCAATACAGTCAGAGAAATGTGGCTTACAAAGTATTTTTTCCCCATTGGATAAACATTGAGGCACTTTGGTTTGGAGACCCCCCCTCGATCAGGCTCATTCGCCCTTAAGAAAGTTCTTTTAATTTTAGCTTCCACACTACAACTATACTGTAAAAAGTGGAAGGTATTCTTTTATAATCGTTCAGTCCATCTGTCTGTCCATCATAATATACATAACTAATTTAACTACAAATTGTTCTTGCATGTATTACTTATGCATTTTCCCACTAAAGTTAAAACTTTTTTTTTGTTGAACAACAAGATAAAATATAAAAATATATCAATAAAGGAATGAAGTATAATTGGAGGGTTCAGAATACATTGATCCAAGTCCATAAAAAGCTTCTTTGTGCTATAGAGCAGGGGTTCCCAACTAATGGTACGCGTACCACTGGTGGTACGCGGGAAACTTTCAAGGGGTACGCGAATAATGTGAGCAACATTGTTCTGAGTTACTTGTGTGAGAGTGGATTTTCAGAACACTTGTACATAAAGAATAAACATAGAAGCAGAATAAGTGTTGAAGAGGACTTAAGAGTGAAAATAAGTTTCATTACTCCTAATGTCGATATTTTAATCACAAGCAAACAACAACTTTCACCATAAAGACGATAAAAGTATATTTTGTATGATGATTAGTTTTTTGCTGAGCTTGTACTATTTTTTTATTTGTATGTTTTTAGACCTATTATTAGTTTGTAATTTGTTTTCTAAAAAAAGTTTTTTTTTATTAAATATAAACTTTGTTCTTGCAAAATAAATCACATATGCGTGTTTTTCAGGCCTTACCCCGAAGAGATTGGAAGAAACAGTGAAAAGCTTTTATTTTTTTTAATCAAAAAATTGGTGCTATATTTGAGAACTATCTTTGGTCTTGTATTAGCACTGCTTATATTTTTACTGAAGTTCACCAAAAGCAACATTAATATAATGTGTTTTAGGTTTGTCAATATATATTATACAGTCCCTGGACAAGTTATTAGACGCACTGCAAGATTTCATGTATCAATCAATGATGAACAAAATACTTTTAGAAAGACATTTGTGTTCCTAAACTTAAGCTATTGAATAGAAAATACTATCTGCTATACTTAATACATATATCGACATCTTTTTTTAATGTTGTGGCATTCTTTGGTATGTTTTCCTCATTACTAAAAAAATACAGTGTGTCTAATAATTTGTCCAGGGACTGTACAATCACAAGACATAATAAAAGTTTAAACTCTACTAACAAGTTTTAATTGAAATTCCTTCTAAAAGCTAATACATATAGATGATTTAGCATTTTTTTCCCCCTATCAAATGATTATACAACAACTGTGAAAAGAAATTGCGTTAAAAAAAAGTGTTTGACTGATTTATGACAAAAATATTTTTCATAAATCATCGCCGATCACTTGTATTAGGTATATCTTTTTCCCACTTTGTTTTTTGTAATGAATCATTTGACTAACTTTTCTTGGTTTATTAGAAATATTTTTCTTGTTTTTTTAATGGTTCATTTAGTGAAATATATATATCTTTTTTTTTGTCGCCAACGTTCCGAAAATGTCGCCGTATACCGAAACTAGGATTTAACCCAATTTGCAGATTGATTTTTTTTTAAAGAAAAATATTCGAAAAGCAAAATACTCACGGCATGTTCGGCGGGCGCAAACTGTTGGAAGGTTGTGGACATCGAAATCGGGGGCACAACGGCCCTGCTTTTCCATTTCTCAGGGTCCTGGCCGGCGTGGATGGCGCGAGTAGCGAACCCGGTCTGCGGTGGAGCCATTTTGAGTTTAATTTCGAAACCGAAAAAGAGCGAAAAATTGAGCGGCTGAACACGAGGAGCAGACGGGAGAAAGACAGAACCAAGTCAAAGATCGCTCTCGCGAATGATGCAATAAAAGAGCGGGTTTGGAGGTTTTCTACTTCTGGTCTGTATCACTGAAATATGTTTTAATTTATGATGTAAAATTTGGTAGGCAAAAGATATTTAAATTATTTATTTTACATCCCTATTCATTTTTTTTAATATTTGATATTTTTTTCGGAAAAAGCGTGATGAATCTTAAATTGAGTTAAAATAGGATCATCATCAGGATGATCAGTCACTGTTTTGCACAAGATTAGACCTAATAGTCGGGAGTCACTGTTTTGCGATGTTCACCTATACGGTCTTTATCACTTTTTTTAATCTTAACACCTTTTCCATTGTTTTCGCGTTTATCATTTCCTTAATAAGCCACTTCCCAGACATCTATTTAAAAAAATCACAAAGATGAAAGGTACAAAAAACGCGATAGCTAATAATTGATCGTTGTTAGACAATTTAGTTTTTAACTTTTAAATTACTTTCCAAATATCACTATTAGGTCTTATCTTTAAACTTTCAATTTTGTAAAAACAAAGAGAAAAAAACTGGTAGTTTTTTTTCCCCTATAAACTAATTTTAAGTTTTTTTTTGTAATGCGTTAATATATTTTTTATACATAATAAAACAAGAAGTTCATAAAGAACTAAAATAGCCTACTTTCCTGTTACTTAAATACTTACTGAAGTTCTAATCGGGGAAAAAACTAGGTTCCTAAAGTAAATATCATCAACAGCCGTTTCTACACTAGATTTATACACATTAGAAAAAAAAATCGAAACACAGCACCCAGCTATAATTTAAACTTCTAAAAGCCAAAATCAACTATTTTCCTTAATATTCGTTCGCAAATTAATTAAATATTATTTATCATCTGCTCGTGATTTATTTGTAGTTCGAAGAATAAATATTTATTAATAACAAAAGTAATGAAACTACTCCGAACTGCATTAAAAAACAAGAAATGTAAATTAAAACTAAGCATAATTGCATGCAAAAGTATGCCTTGCCGCTTTCTTGGTAGATAATTAATGAATAATCAAAGAATCAAATTGTGCTACATTTTATGACGTCATTGCAAACTGATTCATGAAAATATTATTTTGCTTCAAATATGTTTAAATAAAGTTTCTCATGCCATTGTTGATTTGGCAACAGTGATTTAAATGACTCAAAATTGAATTTCAATGCTAATTCAATGGGAAATTCGCCGACAGATAGTAGATTTATGTCCGTCCGGACGTACAGACAGACGGACAAAAAGTATGAAAGTTGGGTATCTGAGGTCATAGCTTTCTAACAAAAAAAGAATTTTTAAGATCCGATGATTAGAACCGATTTTGAAGGGGGTACAGACAGACAGACAAACGGACAGACAGGCGGACAGACATACGAACTGACAGATAGATGGACAGACAGACAGATGGACAGACAGACAGTTGGACATCAACCGCATTTCAATACCTACAGTGATTTAAATGACTCAAAATTGAATTTCAATGCTAATTCAATGGGAAATTCGCCGACAGATAGTAGATTTATGTCCGTCCGGACGTACAGACAGACGGACAAAAAGTATGAAAGTTGGGTATCTGAGGTCATAGCTTTCTAACAAAAAAGAATTTTTAAGATCCGATGATTAGAACCGATTTTGGAAGGGGGGTACAGACAGACAGACAAACGGACAGACATACGAACAGACAGACATACGAACAGACAGACAGATGGACAGACAGACAGATGGACATCAACTGCATTTCAATACCTACAGTGATTTAAATGACTCAAAATTGAATTTCAATGCTAATTCAATTGGAAATTCGCCGACAGATAGTAGATTTATGTCCGTCCGGACGTACAGACAGACGGACAAAAAGTATGAAAGTTGGGTATCTGAGGTTATAGCTTTCTAACAAAAAAGAATTTTTAAGATCCGATGATTAGAACCGATTTTGGAAGGGGGGTACGGACAGACAGACGGACATCGACCGCATGTCAATACCTACTTTTTCATTTTTTTAATTCTTTCGAATTAAAAAAAGAAAAGTAGGCTAAAAAGGGCTACTGATTTATAAAAAAAATAGGGGTAAAAATATTTCGATCCTTTCTAGTTTTTGGAAGAAGATTACAAAAATGAGGCTTGCTAAATAAAATTTCACATTAAACGTACCGAAAATTGTTAAATTTTATGAGTATACCATAAAGGAAACCCTAAATACAAATCTTTAAATTAAATGAAACTCCTGTGTTTTAATTTGAACTTCACTCTAAGGTTATCACAAAAATAATTTTTTTTTTAGAAAACAATATAGTTTAGTCGTATTGGAATCCAAAATAGAATTGAGTTTTGTCCTATCATTTCTTTTGTGTGAAGAAAAATTTATAAACACTATTAAAAAAATGTGCAAAATATATTTTACAGAAGCAGTTCATGATTTCTTTTTATCCTATTATTCCTTATTTTATCCTATCCTATTTATGTTTGAGACTTTATAAATAGGGCATTATTCTCTTCTTGTCAACAACGTTTTAGTTACTGCACACTAAAATGTATTCTCCAAAATTGATTCTTTAGTGCAATTTTAAAATAGTATTACTCAAAATAAGAAAAATTGACACCTTTAAATTAAATATCTAAATGAAGACAGCAATTCAGAATGTACAACATTTTTATTTTTAACACTTTACCAACTGGCCGTCGATTAAGACGTTTTGTTCTCAGTGCATACCAACCGTTCGTCGATTATTCCATGTTTGCTCCCCAGCGCTCACTGACCGGTTGTCGATTAATCGACTTTTGATCTTACTGTTAAGATTTGGTTGGGTTAGGCCGTGTTCAGTCTACGCTCGATCCACGACAGCGCTCACTGACGGTGTCGATTAATCGACTTTTGATCTTACTGTTAGATTTGGTTGGTAGGCCGTGTTCAGTCTACGCCTCGATCCACGACCGGTGAAAGGGCATAGTATGTTCGAACCACTGCCGGTAGGTAAAATGTTAACACTTAGTCCAAGACAATCTTACATTTGACGCAGCCAAAAAGTTAAAATTACCAATTGTAGGACCAGGAACTCTGTTAAAATATATATATATATATATTAGAAACCATTTGTATTCATCTGAAGATGATTTATTGCATATAACCAAAAAATTAAAACATATACATAAATGACACTATGACGTGCACATTAATTCAAACTGAAAGAACACATGTCCTGAATTTTATAAATTCTACATGAATTCCAGGTATAATGAACATCACAAACAGAAATATTCTTTATTTATTAAGCATACATTTATTTAGCACCATATTCTTTTTTTTATTTAAAAGATATTCAGAACATTAATTTCCAAAAATTTATAGTGCAAGAAAAGCTCGAGTTTGTAGAATTATCATGAAGATATCCTTTATGTTAAATACTCTGATGCATCAAAATATTGTTCCAAAGATAATAAATAGTTTAGTAATTAACCCAAAAAGAGAACGCATTGCAGTACTATTCACAAAAAAGTAATATTGCTACAAAAAAAAAAAATGACCATTTTGTTTGTAGACGAATTGTCAAGATTTTGTGTGTCCTTTGGATTTTGAGGATTTGTTTTACAGGGTTCATACTCTATCTATGATAGTTAAATTCAGGCGTTTCTAAGGAGTTTTTCAGGAGTGCAGCCATGTAAATTCAGGAGGCAACAAGGAATAAAATTGAATATGTTTTTTTAGTATTGTATTAGTCTAGTTACTTCACTGCACTTCAAATGATGAAACAGAAGAGAAAATAATCTTCTTAAGAGTTGTGGGGTGCATTCTGGGACATTAACTATTATCACGATGTCCAAACTTATATTTCTACTGTGCATGTGCAGTAGACTTATTCCAAATAAAGTACAGGAGAAAAATGGCAGAAAAAACGAGTCTTGTCATAAATTTTTTCAGGAGACGAGGAAAAATATCAGGAGATGAGACAAATTTTAGGAGTTATAAGGGCCCTTAAAAAAAAAGAAATTTCAAGAGGCGTACGAACCCTGGTTTTAGCCAATGTTCTGTATCAATTAAGTGTATTAATAACTGCTGTATTAATTAAGACTTGAACTATTTGGCAAGTTAGGTTTTGAATATTTAAGCAATGAAGTAAAATGTCATTTTCAAACACTACCACTATTTCTAAGAAAGGAACATTGAATTGTACAATGAGAAATTTTGTTTACAGTATCATAATATAATGTCTCAAAATGAGAAAATGGAAAGTTAGAAAAGAATTTGTAATAAACAATTAAAATTCTTATTGGCTAAGGTTAATTTTATTTTTTTTTAAAAATATCTAATCTAGTGAAATTAGTTAAGTGGTAAATGCTACATGCTTTGAATTAAATGCCAACATTTACTTTACATAAAACGAATGTATTTAAAAAAAATTACGGGTTGCATGCACATCAATACACAAGTATGTGGTAGAAACATTTTATACAAATAGAAACAATCTAACAACATATATTATTCAGGGTGGTAACAAAATCCTTGAAAAAAAGTTCCCTGATATTTCCATGATTTCCCTGATACTTTCATAAAAAATTCCCTGATTTTACAATTACTTTTGAGTTAAGTTTAGTTTGAATTATTGTCATACTAGAGCTATTGGCAACGGGCGTCGTAATTTAGAACCACAGTCGAGCTGACCGAACCACAGTCGAGCTGACCGAACCACAGTCGAGTGACGAGCTGACACCTGAGTAGACACCCAACGCAACCGTTAAGGGCGACATCATACGCAGCGTTGAGACTTTGGAGCATATTTGATGTTTGATAATAATTGACAGTTTTTTGCTTCTGCGGTGATAAGAATATAGTCGAGTTTACTTTTGTCGCTCCGGTTCTGGCCAATCGGACCAACCAAAATACTTTCTTTTGATCAAGAAGTGTCCGCTAGTATAGTGATCGCAAGAACAACCTAAACCTGCTGTTTAAATAATCCGAAATGGAAAAAATTCCCTGATATTTTGCGAAATTTGAAAAATTCCCTGATATTTCCAGAATTAAAAAGTTCCCTGAGAATTCCCTGATTTCCAGGTTCTGTTACCACCCCTGTTATTTATATATAAACATAAGCTTCATTACAGCTTTTTCGGAGTACTAATACAAGACCAAAGATAGTTCTCAAATATAGCACCAATTTTTTGATAAAAAAAATAAAAGCTTTTCACTGTTTCTTCCAATCTCTTCGGGGTAAGGCCTGAAAAACACGCATATGTGATTTATTTTGCAAGAACAAAGTTTATATTTAATAAAAAAAAAAACTTATTTTAGAAAACAAATTACAAACTAATAATAAGCTATTTCATAAAATACTTGAATTTATAGGGCCACATGGAAAAAAACGAACCGAAACACTTTCATTGGAATCTGAAATGCTTGCAAGAACTCTTATCTATATAAATATAAAAGGCAAATTCCTGATTGACTCACTCACGTATCAACGCCCAGCCAAAACTAGTTGAGGTACAGCTTTCAAATTTTAGCAAAATATTCTTTTTATATCGTAGGCGCCATTTAAGAAGCAATTTTTCGAAATTCGAACCCAAACGGGTGTAAGCGGGCAAAACGAGAGCCGATTTCTCCGTAGGAATAGCATTGTAAGATTGGAATTTATACTTTTTTACTTTCAATTTAAAAGAAATTTCAGCGTGTTCAGCGCACTGAGCTAAAGAATACTGATCTGGAGTGAGTAGTCAGCGCGCGAAACCGCTTCACACCTCATCTTAGTTTATGCGTGCGAGTAGGCAAAGAAACTAATTTTCAGTTTCATTTGCTAATTTTTTTTTATTTTTCTATACTTCCTTCAAATTTTCATCTTCTATTTATCACCTTTAACCTAATGTAAGATTTATTCGAAAATTTTGATTTCTCGAACTTCGGTTGAAAATTTAGTGTTTTCTACGCGAGTGCAATTACGTTTCACCGAACATCCGAAAATAATAGCCGACCGCGCAGCATATCCTCACGGCAGTGGTAAACGCATTAGGCGCTGAGTGTTACGTACTATGGGACGTTAGGTTTACAGTTTCCCATCACGCACAATTTCTTTTATTCCTATCTTAATGTAATATTTGTTGGACAATATAATTCTCCTAATTGTTCTGCTTCTTTCCATACATAATTTATTGACAAATAAAAAAATTTCCATGTTTCCTGATCACTTTTTCAAACCGTTTTGGAACTTTGATCATTTCGCCTAATTCAAAACCATATTGAATTTATAATTTATTATGAAAACTTTTTTATGCATTCTATATTTAGAAGGGTCAAAAACATATAAATGCAATAAAAAATTCTATTAATATACATTTGAATTTTACTTGGAATTTATTTTTACATACTTCCAACTCATCACACATTTAAGATTTAATCCCCTTGAATAAGAGATTTATTCTTGTATTGGAAACAAATTTAAATTTGAAACTTATAAGAAAGGCTGAAGAAGCATGTTTGATACTACATAAAAATGTATTTAAATCTATTTTCGAATAATGAGTAAGATATATGTACTCATAAAAAAGAATTTGGATAAGGTACTATCTACTCATAAACAAATACTAAAGTGAAAGAACTTTTTTGTTTCCAAATCAAAACAGGAATTTACACTGAGCTAAAGGATATTCAGTGGAAATTGAGTACCTATTTTTAAAGAACGATTAAGCAACCTGTAGTTGTAAAAAAGTATTTATACAAGGTATATCTAATATATACACCAACAAAAATAAGGTATAAATATCGATGTTAATTACGGGAAGGTACTTATAGTTAGAGTACGATTTTTACTTTGATTTCATTCTTTTTTATTCCTGACAAAACGTTATATTTTCGTAATTCATTATAATAAAATTCAGCCAATTTTAGTTCTTAATTTTAAAACGCAAACAATCTCAATCGTAATCAGGCTTGTACATGGATCGTCGTCAATGGGGAATCATATTGACACTAGAATTGATAATTGAATACGGACCAATAACCCATAAGTTATATCATTAATATAATACGAAATAAAAAAAAATGGAAATAAAAAATTGCTTCCAATATCTTGCTTCTTTTAGCGACTCCCAGCGTTTGTAAAATAAATTACCATAAAAAATATGCTTTCTTCTACATAAAAAAAAAGGAAATTCATTACATAAAAACACGATGATTAAATCGACAGTATAAAACGATGTTAACCAGCGGAGAATGAGTTAGGCAAAAGGGTCGAATTAGTATCTTTTTGCCTACTTCCAGCTTTTTATGTATCACTCTGCGGTGCTCGTTCGGTTACATGTAAATTTCCCAGAAGTCATCACTCCAGGTTAGATTTAAAAAATTGAAAATTTAAGGTAGGGTAGCTATACCCATTCAGTGGTTCAGCGTGAATGAAAATAAAATATAAACATGTAAAAGCATGCGAGTTTACTTTGTAAGATTATCTTAAAATCCGCATTTTATTTTATTTATTGATTGTCTTTTGAAATTGTAATACTGGACCAGGCTTTCCTTTGTTTATGAAACTGTCGATTTACTACAGCTATGATATAAAGGCCGATTGACTTTTGGAATTGGCGCCTTTTGGGGAAGTTGAAAATTTAAGGTAAGCTATACAAATCCAGCTGTATGGGTTAGGGTTAGTTTGAACTATCGTCGAACTAGAGCTATCCATGAGGGCTATTGGCCATAGTAAAGTGACGAGCCATTACCCGAGTTAGCACCCAACGCAAATTTTAAGGGCGTGATCGTACATAGTCGGGGCTTTGAAGGATATTTAACGTAAACTCCATCCACACAGGGTGTTATTCTTCGGCATTTTTTGGCTGTACGCTTTTAGGTCGGCAGCTATTAGGCGATGCCCGGACCTGAACCTGGTACTGTTCGCATGCAAGGCGAACACCGATGGGAAAGCCCTCTAACTCATGGAAGGGCCTGGGTACAATCGGACAGGGAGAATCAGAATGGGAGGCAACAATTGGTATAAAATAAAAGTTTTCATAAAAAATCACTGTTATTAAGGGTCTACCCGTGCAACGCCGGGTTTATAAAACTAGTCTTAATATAAAAAGTCTAACAACTGCGAAAGAAAATTGTAACCTAGTATTACATACCAAGAAGAAGACGTTTATAACAGCACATGACATCAATCTATGGAGGAGAAAATAAACAATTTTACTTTTTAATTTAATATTAATATCTTTTAAATTTAATGTTAACTAAGAGCATTAAAATATAAATTATCTGTGTATGAAGGGGTTTATTACTTGAACCACTGCCACACAAAATTCCTGTGTCTCAGAAAATAAGTCCAAACACAGTATATAGTTGTAAATTAAACTTTTAAACATTATTTAAAAAAAAAAAATAATTGGAAATTCAATAATTTTTCTGCGTCAGCGTCATTTACTAAATTTATTTGTGTTTCAAAGAATAAATATGTAAATATATTGCTAGCTCTAAAATAGAAGCCAAACATTTCATACCAACACACAACATTTAAACTATCACATTCAAAAAGAATTACAATATGTGATTTTTAAACACTACTTTAAAACGAAATAAAACAATGAAAAAAGACATCAAAGGAATAATTTGCATTAAGACACCATGATTCATTAATAAAATCTTAAATGCAAATAAAAAAATTTACATGTCTGCTTATAGAAAAAAATA
This sequence comes from Oedothorax gibbosus, assembly GCA_019343175.1. Lineage (NCBI taxonomy): Eukaryota > Metazoa > Arthropoda > Arachnida > Araneae > Linyphiidae > Oedothorax > Oedothorax gibbosus. The sequence goes on from JAFNEN010000579.1 coordinate 69,468, forward strand.
TAAACAGCTTCTGACGCTTTCTTAATAAATAATGCAAATCACCAAATAAACTGTGATATACATTATGAGTTACGACAACCTTCCAAACTTGTTTATATAACAACAACAAAAACTCAAATCTTTTAGTTTAAATAAAGTTTCTTGTACATTTGTTGAGTGACCATGATGAATTAAATGAATAAACCATAGATCTATTGTAATTTAAATAAGTATTAAATTTTTAATATCTTAAAATATATTTCCAATTTGCATTTTTTTAAAAATGAAATTTGAATTCTAGCCTAGAGCAATTTTATGTATCACACTTGTCTGTGTATGAATAAAAAGACAAGCTGTATAAGGTATTTTGTAATAAAAAGTTCATTCTAACATTGAGTTAAATGCAAAATGGCTTTAAAGTTCAGCTGAAAAAATTCCAAAGTCTTGTTAAGAAATCATACAACTTCAGGGTTCGTACTCTATCTACGATAGTGAAATTCAGGAGTTTCTAAGGAGTTTTTCAGGAGTGCAGCGATATAAATTCAGGAGTTATAGTGAAATAAATTTGAATATGTGTGTTTATTATTGTATTGGTCTAGTGACTTAGACCAAGAATGAAGGAAACAAGGGGTGTAAATGTTGTGGAAAATTTAAGGCTTCGGTGTAAAAGCCAACCCCTTATTTTGGGGAAAAAATCAACGATTTTGGCGATTTTTTAAATTTTTGTGACCTTTGTTTTAATTTCATGACTTTTTCAACCGGTAAGACATCCTGATAAAGTACGAGAGAAAAACGACTGAGAAAGGAGAAAAATGATTCATGTCGTCAATTTTTTCAGGAGAGGGGGGAAAATATCAGGAGATGATGATACAAATTTCAGGAGTTATAAGGGCCCTTAAAAAATAAAAATGAAATTCAAGAGTATTTCAGGTGACGTACGAACCCTGTTAATTTTAAATAGAAATTAGCCAATACCTATAAAACAGACACTGAAAAGTGATTTTAAGATCTTCTATCAAACCATTCACGTGTTTAAAGTTTAAAAAATGTGTAGCTATACTCTATATAGATATAATTATTAAAAGCTTACTTTTGGTCTGAACATTCAAATCTTCCTTCCTAATTCAGCATTCTCAAACACCATCATTGATCAGTGCTATGCGATAGTTGTTGTCTTTTAAAGCCAGATTGTCGATGTCTTTTATGGCGTTGATCTTGCCATCAGTGTACAACTTTTCCTGGAACAACCATACAAAAATAATTACATTTACACTAAATTGATATTGATAGGAACCCAAAATACCAAACAAGTCTAATTAGATATGTATGTTGATAATGTTAGGTGTACCCAAGGCCTGATCTACATAAGGCCCGGGGCTCTGAAATTATATAGTCGCTGCCAACACAATAAGAACAGGTGTAATTTTTCTACGACAAAGATCTCTTCCCAGATGTAATAGTTCCATTCAAAACAAGATAATTTTTGAATATATCTAAAAATTATGATTTGTTAAGATTCATTAAGTACAGGAAGGTATTGTAATATTCAATACATTTTCTCAACAAATTGTTTATTTAAATATTTGATTCTGAAAAGTCACTATAGTAGTCGTCTTCCTTCAAAATAATCGCTTTAGTAGTCTAAATAGTCTCTAGCGGCAGCCCTGTAAAACATTATCAAACCAATTTTTTTTGTAAAATTTATGACGATGACAGTAAATAATGAAACATAATTGGATCACTGGCCGGTAACTGATACTCAAAGACATCTTAGTGTAATCCAATCAAAATTTATCTTCACATTTTAATTTAATTTTTTATAGTTATTATTAAAATTTAATTGAATCCTTTGTTTTGTACTCTAATTTAAAACTTTGAAGTCGACAAATCATTAATCCTTACAAATAGAAAAATTGCAACAAAACTTGAAGATCGGTTAATATTGAAACCTTGAATATCGGCAAATAAAAAAAATCCTCAAATATCAGTAAAAACGACGAAATCGCAAATACGAAGTAATATTTAAATCGCGAAACTGAAATTGTATAAATCGTGCATCTATGAAAATTGAAGACTCTTGAAAATAAACGAACCAGGAAAGATTAGCATATCACATAAACTTAAATTCCGCCCAAATAATAAATCTAGGCTAACTGCAAAACCTCAGAAAATCGAGAATCTTCGAAAATCAGCAAACAAATCGCGAACCTATCGTAACTTCGAAAAAATGGGAATATTTCTTATGACATCGCACTCTTTATACTACAATTTCATTGGTTGTTTCTGTTTTCTTTGTCAAAGTGTTGAAACAAGATATTGGTTATTTATAACGTCACACCCTCTGAACTGCGATTTCATTGTTGTTTTGTTTTCTTTGATAAAGTGTTGAAAAAAGCCTATTGGACATCCACGGAAATATCAAGAACTCTTGATAATCAGCAAATCTGAAATTTACAAATGGGGATTTTTTTTTGTTAAACTTAGCTGATTGATAAACCTTGAAATAAACGGTACAAAAGGCATATTTTCATAAATCTATAAAAATTTTAAAATGTAGAAAGTGACAAAATTGGCGACACCGGAATTTTCAACAATTTCAAGCACAATTCCCGTCGCTAAGAAATTCAAGTACAATTCCCGATTTTCCTGACGGCTGGACACCCTGCATGTATTGATTTATAATAGAGATGGACAATTTGTTCAAAGTTTCAATTAAAATTTTTTTAATCAAAATACCAGCCCTGTTGGACCACAATCTTACCAAATATCTTGTACGATGCTTAAGAAGCAAAATGTGGTCAAGTATGTCGAAGTTGGTCGAGCAGGATCCGCACAGGAAGCAATTGTAAATCTCTCCATTCAATCCGCGGGTCTCCCGAATGTAGTCCAGGCCTGCAAGAAATGAAGGAATTAAAGTCTGGACTTGATTGAATTAACATTGCACTAGAGCTACAGGACTGCTACAGTCAAACCTTGATAAAACTAATCTCAACCAAGGAACTCACAAAGCTTGCTTGTTTAAAGGACAATTCGAAATTTTTGAAGGATTGAAAAGTGTCTAGAGGAGCAATTATCTTCTAATTAATAGTAATTTTGTGTAAAAGTATTCGTTTTATCAGGATTTGACTGTATTTTACTGACAGCGGTTGCAATGGTGGTGTGCCAAATTTCAATTTTGCTGCATCGAATAGTGTATGTTCAGGAATTCAGGATAAAAACAAGCAACACAACAAGAGTCAAGATTTCATTTTCTATTCTAACTTTTATGACAGAAAATATGTACAACTATTGACAATTTGAATTGCGCCATCTAGCGGCAGGAACAGAACTAATCACGTGACTGACCAAATAGATATTTTAAGATTTCGTCTCCAAAACTTTTGTAATTTTAAGTCTAATCCTTCTAGCAACTGTATATCTCATTAAAATCTAATGAAAAAATTTATAATCTTCAAAAATCTGGTACAATTACCCCAGCAATTCCTAAAATGGTTAGAAATCCAGCATTGCCTGGTTAAAAAAGGAGATTTGACGGTTCTGTATGAATCAAAACTCAACTTACCGACGACCATCTCGTCAGTAAACTCTTCATCAATCATCTCTTCAAGTCTAGAGACTGCATTGGGAATTCTTTCACTTTTCATCTTGCTGATGTTTGCTAAAAAAAATTTATTTAAAAGTGCAATTTTTAGACAGAAATTAATTTTATGAAACCCTACTTAAAGATAAGCAGAATACAGGCTTAGGACTACAATGGTTCAACATGCATTAGTCAGGTTTTGCTTTTAAAGATTTTTTGACTACTTAATATGTTTATAGGACAGAGACAGTGTGCAAAATTTACCGAGTGGATTGGCTTAAAAATTTGCATTTATTTACTAACAGAGTCTAAATTGAAATGGTTAAAAGAAAATTACCAATATGAAAGTAAGATGGACACCTTTTCTGTCAAAAACTTCAATTGTAAAAGAATATATGTTCAAAACTTAATGTATAAAGAGCATTTATAAAAATAAGTTGTACATACCTCCAGGAATTTTCTTAGCATTCTAAAAGTGAAAGGAAAATTGCATTAGAAATTTTGTAATTGAAAAATGATAGAACAAATAAAAAGGTTAAGATTTAATAAGGTTTTTTGCACAAATTATAAAAAACCTCAAAAACTTATTTAGTTTTCTTATCTTTTTGAGGACTTATACCTAGCAATTTTTAGGTTGTATGCAAAAAGTCTTATATGCAAGGTTTCTGCCAAAATGAAATGTCCCAAATTCATGACTGAAATTAAAAAATTTCATGACTCCAGGAATCAGCCCAAAAATAAGAAAACATTTCAATTTGAACCATTATGAAATTTGATGAGCAATGCATTATATCTTCTAAAATATAATTTTATATTAAGTAAACAATTATTTCTTTGCAAATCTAAACCATGTCTAGGAAAATAAGAATCTGAATAAAAACAAAAAAAACCAGCAAACATAACTACTCAACAGCTACACAAATCAATATCTGTGTAACAAGTTGAGTAATTTTGTTTAGCAATATAGCTTAATAATAAATGGATAATTTTTTTTATGAATTACAACATGACAAATTTATATATAATTACAGGGTGTCCAGAAAAGGACCCCCTGTTTTCAAAAATTAATAAAAAAGAAATGGATAGAGATATTAACACAAATCTTGCAGAAAACGAATGAGTCATGCCTGGAATTTGATATGGAACACTTTATTATGTTAGTTATGTTTATTACGTTATTATGTTATTACACTTTATTATGTTAAATTTAACCGACAAATGGCGCGGCAATACCGTGTGTTGGCTGTATGAAAGAACTAGGCATACGTAAATACCGAAAAGAAAGACACGTGTTCAGAAATGTCCAGTAGGTTTCAGTTCAGGGAAAGCAGCAATAGTTATTGCGTGGAATCCAACACATGGTATTTCAGCGCTATCTGTCGGTTAAATTGAACACAATAAAGTGTAATAACATAATAAACATAACTAACATAATAAAGTGTTCCATATCAAATTCCAGACATGACTCATTCGTTTTCTGCAAGAATTGTGTTAATATTTCTATCCCTTTCTCTTTTATTAACTTTTGAAAACAGGGAGTCCTTTTCTGGACACCCTGTATATACTATATCATATGGGTATATTGAGTTATACATAAGGAAAAGGGTAAAAGAAACCCTCTTATTTAATAGTCCTTAGAAGAAACACAAGAGCTTATAATATTTCAATATAATATAGGTGGTTAAAAATTATATTTACTCCTAAATGGCGTTTTCCACGCACATGGGCTTCCCACATGTTAACATTGTTCATATGCGAATCACACAACTAAAACAAAATATTCACACATGATTTAGATTTTTTCAAAAGTATTTTAAAGCAGTTTTATTGAATATATAACAACCATATTTAGTAACTTTGAATAAATATTAAAATAATATAAATGAATCTAACAAGGCTTCCACTGAAATTGTAAAAAAATAAATTACAAATTAATTTAGTTTTCAACATCCCTGACGATTCCACAGCATTACCTAATTTTCTACAACAAATGAAAAACTATTGTGGGAACTGAGAAGGGAGGAGATGCACAGTTTGATTCACAAAACTTTAATTATTTAGACAAACAAACAACTACATGGACCGCAGACCGTGGTTTCCGCAGAAAACTATTTAATTACCAATTCAAAGCACCTCACCCACACGACCGCAGCCGTTGGTCTCCGTTTCAGTTCTGAGGCGAAAAGGGTTTTTCCCAATCGCAACAGGATATAACGCCATCTATCGGCACTTTACCTTAGTACCACACTATCGTATCAAAATGTTAAATTTATATTAAATTAATATCCTAAATAAATGAAATTGAGTTGATTCCCAACAAAAAAAGTTGCAATTTATAAAGTAAACCTAACATACTAGTATTTAAAGATAATTCTATTGACAAAAAAAAATGGCTTTAAAATATGGACTCAATACTTTTGTGTGTCACAATAATATACACTTGAGACTGAAATGCAAATACATACAGGGTGGCCCAGCGGGTAGTGTTTGAAACAAATGAAAAAACAAATAAGAGAAGAATTGAATGACGCGTATTGAATGGACATATTGAGCAATTTATGATAAAGAGGTTCGAAGTGCCCGCCATCTTTAACAAGGACAGCAGTTAGGCGGTTCTCGAATACAACCATACTCCTTACCCATACCTTCCTCCTTCCATACTCCTTTTGTTTGGCCAATTCTTTTTGTGGAACTTCTCACAAAAGCTAAAAAAAGCTTCCCACAAAAAGAATTGGTCAAACAAAAGGAGTATGGAAGGAGGAAGGCATGGGTAAGGAGTATGGAGTATTTTTGTATTCGAAAACCGCCTAACTGCTGTCCTTGTTAAATATGGCGGGCACTTCGAACCTCTTTATCATAAATTGCCCAATATGTCCTCAATATGCGTCATTAAATTCTTCTCATGTCTCTTAATTTTTTTTATTTTTTTCAAACACTACTTGCTGGGCCACCCTGTAAATTCCACTGTAATATATGTGATAATCACTCCAAAAGATATGGGCATATTGACAAAAAATACAAGTACAGTTGTAGGAAGAAAAAAAAAACGCAAACCATATTTCTAAACAATTAAAATAAGATTGTTTTACCAATTGTCTTACGAATCTTGTTCATAAAGGAATTTTTATACTATATTTAATAGTATTTTCAACTAGTCATGTATGTGAAATAAAATTTCGAGCAATTGTCACATATTGATGATGGAATGAGCCATATACACAGCTTATTTCAGCAAAATTTATATTTTAGAGCAGGGGTTCCCAACCAGTGGTACGCAGGAAAATATCAGGAGGTACACGTAAGTGATGTGAGCAACATGATCCTATTATTTGTGATGTCATTTGTTATGAGTTACTTGCGTGAAAGTGGATTTTCTGAACTCTTACACATAAAAAAATGCACATAAAAGCAAAATAAGTGTTGAAGAGGACTTAAGAGTAGATAAGTTCCATTTCTCCTTATGATACTTTGATCACAGGCAAACAACAGGTTTTGCACTAAAGACTATAAATGTACATTTTATCCGATGATAATTTTTTTGCCGAGTTTGTACTAATTTTGTATTTGTATGCTTTTAGACCTATGGGTAATAAATAAAACTGAAAATTAGTACTATTTTAAACTTTTTATTTCTCCCCTTTATTATAAGCTGAAGCATGCTATAAATAATTACCAAATATTAAATATGAAGTTTTCTCAGGAATTTAATTCAAAAAGCCTTTGAACACTATTAGAAGAGTAAAAATTATATGCTTATTAAAGTATTTAGGTCTGGTGGTACGTCAAAATTTCTCAAAAGTCAAGTGGTACACAGGTGCAAAAAGGTTGGGAACGCCTGTTTTAGAGATATATTGAATGCTAGTTTCCAATCAACAAGAGGATAGAATAATTGAGATTCCACTGCATTAAAATAGTGACATACCGTACAAAAGAAGTCTCCTTTCGACATGTCAAGCCATTGATCTTTCTCAGCAACACCTTCTGAAAATAATAAAATGTATTTTACACCAGAGTTTGGAGAAAAAAAACTTTTGTAAAAAAAAAATCTTTTTTTTTTTCAGTTTAAACCAGATTTTTTGTTTTTCCAACACAACTTATACTTAGGAGAATGCAGGCTTGCACAACTCTTCCAATATCTCATTTAAGGTGTACAAATTTAAAATTTAAACAGATAAAAGTAAATCAGCAAAGTTTTTTGTTATTGCTATAAACTTTCTTAGGACTAAAAAGTTTGCAAAGAAAAAAAATTAAAACAACATACCAGGATCTCCTCCCCTTTTCTAAAAGAAAAATAAAGATAAAAAAATTTTTTCAAGCAAAACATAGCAGAGTTAATATTTATAGTATAATAAAAGTTTTTAGGTATCACAACAAAACTTTATTATAATAATACATCTAATAATTTGTTGGTAGCCTAACTTTTAAAAAAGCATCTTTACAATACATAAAACACTCTTTCAAAGTAAGTTAAGTGATATATTTCTGGAGTTATTAAGTATTAAACTATAGAACATTCACGTAAATTGAAAGAACACATGCAACAAAAGCATCTTAGTAGAAGCTGGTATAGTTATTTGACCATCTCATAAGCTATCTAGCTAAATAACATATGGTTTTAGTTTTTTCTGGCTATCTTCTATCACTGAATGAGTAATGGCAACTCCCTTATAATTACAAAACACAAATGACTTTTTTTACATTGTAGGATTCATAGTTTCAAAATTTTGCTTGAATAGATAAAACAAGTTAACAAAAAAACTTCTATATGTAGCATTTGCCAAAAATAATACTTATGAAACATCATTAAATGGATTTAAAAAAGGAATTTGGTGCATACCTCTAATTTAACAGCTGGGTAAGGGTTACTAAAAAAAAACATTATTGCTAAGTACATAAGAGATGTCAAATACACAAGTATTAAAAAAAAATGTTTTGTTACTAAGTTAGAATAGAGATGGGTTTCAACCAGGGATGCACTGAATACAAAATTTGGCCGAATACCGAATATTCGGCTAAAGTCTTAGCCGAATATTCGTCCTACTTAAACAAATTTGTATTTTTTGTGAGATCTAAATAAGTTGTATTTATTATTCATCAATTTCAATTCAACATAAACGTAAAAGTACACAATCACACTATAATTTTAATACAATATAGCTGTTAAATTTTTAATTAAAGCAACACACAATAAAGTAGTACTCGTTTGTTATTAAAACAAGCCTTTTAGAAAGTGTAACTTGGTAAAATCACAACACGAAAACAAACATAAGTATGAAAACAAAAACAGAAGTAGGTGGATCCGATGTAGAATGAAAATTAGAAAAAAAATTAATAAAACCGTGGCTTACAATATTATTCTACAATTACAATATATTTTTTTTTATATTTTAGTGAAAAAAATTACAATTTGTGATAGATATAGTAATTATTGTTTATTTAATACAACTTGAATAGAGCTTGATGTTTATTTAATACAACTTGAGTAGAGCTTTATAAATAACAAAAACTTAAGTATTTGAGTCTATCAAAAAAGAAAACAAGTCCTGCTTGGGAATTTTTCGATGTTTTAGAGGATGATAACATGAAGAAATTTGAAAATTTTTTAATTTCACTATTTGGCTTACTATTCGCCAAACCGAATATTCGGCTATGGCCGAATATGCTGAATACCGAATATTCGGTGCATCCCTAGTTTCAACACAACATAATTGCTGCAGTAAAAAAGACAGGAAACGTTTTATCCGTTAATATCTAATCTGAAAATTTATGAAACAAATGTACAACTGGATATACTTTTCCAGAATGATGTTTTTGCAAGGCATAAGGATGAACTAAGGATGTTAGAATTTAAACTGCAATTTATAAAAAAAGCTAAAACTAGAAATACATTGTTCTTTCAAAGAGATTCTCGTTATTGTCAAAATTTGAGACTATCTTATATTTTCCCTATGTAATTAGAAAGCCTAAACATTTATATACCACACTCTGTCTACATAAGAACAAAGATCCACTTTTTCCCTCACCTGTTTACTAAGATAAAAATCACGCCAGTATTATATAACATCAGATGTTAGAATAGAAAATTTGCCAAATTTGGCGGGACCAACATTGTGAGAACTATTAAAGCATCCCGAATTAGGTGGCTGGGCCATCTGTACAGATGTCCCGATGATTTCCCAACCAAAAAAAGTGACTTTTTCCGAAATAGAAGGTACTAGACGTAGAGGACTACCACCCACACGATGGTTAGACGATGTTGAAAGGGACCTCAATCTTATAGGAGTCAACTGATGGAGAGCTATTGCGGCTAATAGGGCCAACTGGAGGAGGATCAGCGAGTCAGCCTTGGCCTGCAAAAGGCTGTTGAGCTCATGAAGAAGAAGAAACATTTATATACCACGCTCTGTCTACATAAGAACAAAGATCAATTTTCCCCCTCACCTGTTTATTAAGATAAAAATCACGCCAGTATTATATAACATCAGATGTTAGAATAAAACAGAAGGATATTTCTCATGTCTTCAGCATAGCTAGTGGTGATTACATTTTGAGGTGTTTTTTATGCTTCGTTCTAACAAAAACATTTGTAGAATGCATAATTTTAATTCTTACTCAATTTCCCATGGAACAATCCTTAGAGACAGCTTGCAAGTACAATTAACAAAAAAAATTTCAACTTAAGATGTTTTTTAATGTAATCCAAGTACATATTTACCTCCAGCTAGGTCCTGGTTGGTCATATGCTGGTCCTAAAAAAACAAATCAGAAATGTTAAGGATATTGAATTTCAAAATTCTCTGATATTAAATTTTGAACAATCTCTTTTCTTGATTACCGCACTTTAGAATCGTGGTTCATATTTATTTTTATTTGAAAAACAAAAAAAATTTTGAAAAGGCCCTTTTTGTTTTTTGGATTTCTTGATATATTTCTTTAGTTAATTATTTATGCAAAACTAATTGAGATGACAATACTCAAAAGCAAAATTATAGTAATGTTCCTCACATATTATCAGCCAAAGAAAACCATTTTACATCAGAGCAATAGAATGCTTGGCTGAAGCAAAAGTGGTTACAGCTATACTGGCTCACGAATTTTAGGATTTTTGTTTAATCTTATGTTACAAGATTAACAAAAAGTATTATGAACTATTTAAAAGTTGTTAGTATAATGTTGAGGAAAAGAGCACACACATTTTATATATATTTCTTAATAAGCCGAACATGAGTGAAAATGTGCTGATATCAACCTAGATAAATTGTGTTATGAAACTTTTAAAAAATTGATTGTATTTTAAAGAAAAAAGGTGTGTGGGAGGTTATAGATCGGACTGGGAACTTTTGCTTATGAGGCCGCTTCTTACACACAGGGCAAACTGGAAAAATGAATTCAAGTAAAGTTAAACTTGAGATTTTAAGGGCTCTGTGGAAAAAAAATCAAGTTTTTGTTGTTGTTCATATAGCAAATTTATACCTAGAAAACTTTTAGATTTAGGGTGCTTTTTAAGGTGCTTGGGAGCCCAGTATGCAAAAATCTTACTCACTTGTACCAGGATCCTCAACTTCATTGAACACTTGGATGTAGCCTCGTCCATACCTTCTCTCGTGTTCCATCAATACATGTCTAAGGTCGGCCTTAAATCGCTTGTCCTGTCTATCTTTGTTTCTCTCATAGAATTCAGGTGATATTTTCCGCTAATAAATATAATCAAGTAGTACATTAAAATCATACTATGTTTTATTCTGTAGATGAGGCAGTAATTTTTATTTGAGAAAGAATGTATTTCTTCTTTGATGCATGTCACTAATTTTGAACATGTCAACAACCACTAAATGAAATAAGGCGAGTAGAGAGCGTTGGGCTAACAAACAAGATTTATTGATAAGATAACAGATATATATGTATAAGTAGAACTAAAATAAATTTACATAAAAACATCTTCTTGATGCGGTTTACAGTTAATACACATCTTATGAACACAATTTTCCGCTGACAATGCAAGATATGATGGTAAAAATGAGTAGGAGCGTAAAGAAGCGATAAAGATTATTGAGCTATGAAATCACTCAAGACCAGACCGCATTGGAAAACAATATCATCTTAATTGTTTACTTTTTTTCAACAAAAATATATACTTTCAATGGCATTAGCAATAAAACTGTTAGTTTAATGCAATGTTAGAAACCCAAGATAAATATCAGCTCAATTTTGTTTACAACAGTACATTATAGGATGCATTTCTGGCTAATATTTTATCCTTAATGAGGAAGTTGCATGAATTTCAAATTCATTGGCAAACAATAGCCCTTTTAAAAACACGTCGAATGCTACTTTTCACACTAGTAAAAAGTTATTAAATTAGTCAGTAATTGAGTTTCAGCTCATTTAAGTGAGCAGTCTGTTCTTTTAAATAGAATGTTTTGAAAAACGTTGCATGTTTATTTTAATTATGGACATGCTAACCGTCGCGCTATTTTTTGAAAAAATCGCCAAATGGTGTGTTGTTACGTCAGACGCCGTTTTCGGTCACGCGAGTTTCATGGCATTTTAGTAGCATATTTCGAGTAAAACTAATAATTTTTGACGATTTTTAAGCTGATGTTTAGAATCTGTAGCTTCTAATGTTCCAGAAAATGGTATAAGTACGTCATTTTGGGTAGGATGCAAGTTCCTCATTATTGGTAGATGAATTAAATAAAAAGGGGTAATTCTGCAGGGGACTTTCTAGCCACACTTTTTCTTTCAATGTTTTAGTGACACATGAACAGGGTTCATACAACTCTTGGCTACCTAAATTCCACGCCCTTTCACGGCTGCCTTTTTAATGATTTTCCAGGCCACCAGCGTGTAAAATACTTTTTTTTGTGTGTATAGCAGTTCTGCTATACTAAAATATTTGTGTGTAGCAATTTTTAATTAATGCATAGCACTTTTGAAAAAATTTAAAGACTCTTCCAGTCTCTTTAATTGTTTTGGGGGGAAATGTTAATTTTTGATAAATATCCCCGTTTCTGTGATCCAGTTTTTAACAGTTCGTAACTGAACCGCCACATTTTACTTTCGTTGATTTTCGCAACACAAATAACGAATTGGAAATCTCGCTAAATCTTTCTGTTCTGGCGCGATTATCGGCGGTTTGTTTACACTTTTTGCTACTCACTTCCAGTCTGGTATGGAATTTAGATGTTTCCCTGCCCGAACGAAAAGCGGCCAACGGATTCAAATTGAGATTAAGCTCCATGACTTAGACAACTGAACTGAAGCGATCTGACTTCGAATCGTTTGCAAAAACACCATGGTTATGAGAAACGGAGATGCTTTGTGAGTATCGCAACTAAATGCGATACAAAGCTAAATCGCTATCGCAAGTTTTCATTTTGGTGTCGCGTTTCGCGATGCGATACCGCTTATTTTACACGCTGCAGGCCACCATGTTACACAGCGAGATGAAACTTGGATAACTCAAAAATCAACTTATTTAGGAGTTATTGAAGATCAACTGGTTCAATTAAAATTAAGAGTTTAAATTTACATTACTGTAAGTTACAAAAAATATATATTGAGTTAAATAATTTATTTTAGCAACCATAATGCCAGACCAGAAACATCCAACTAATTTCTGAAATTATACCATAATATGGAAATAAAACAATTAATAAACCACCACACCCACACTTGCGAACATGGAAATTTTGGAAACCTTACAATTTCAATTATGGGGTTTGAAAGGGCAGGTGTGACAAATTAAGAACAAATAGGATCTTTAAAAAAAAAAACAGAGGATATACAGGGGAAAAAAAACGCACAGCAAAACATAAAAGTAAAACCTCAAATAACTGCATATGGTTACCGATTCACAGGGCATTTTAAAATTCCCCATTTTTTCCCTGTATGGCGCAATTTTTACGGCAGTTTCTTTTTTTTTTAATTTTACACAGTTCATGCACTTATTAGAAAAAAAATTTAAGCACTCTTCAAATACTTTTTCAGAAAAATTCAAGGAATAGAAATTACTAAAATCACAACATCTGAATTGATAAAGCGACTTTTTGTTGTTGTTAAAACTAAAATCAGTTTAAAATCCGAAAATCTGAATTTCCAGACTGTCTTTGAATTTTCCAGGCTATTTAAGGTCTTGAAATAAAAAAAAATTAAATTCCAGGCTTTGCAAGGATTTCCAGGACGCGTGCGAACCTTGCATGAAGCATGTAAGGAAAGGAAACCTTCCCACAATTTGGCCTCCTTTTTAGTTTAAGCTATTCAAATGTCATTTACCATTGAAGTTTAAGTGTCAAAGATTTTAAACTCACCACGGCTCTAAGCTGGTGCTTGAAACCAATCAAATGCGGCATAATCGAAACACTCTTGCATGGAGCATCGCAAAGCCCACAGTAATAGTCGACATCCATGGGAGAGATGATTTCCTGAACAGTGTCCAAGCCTTTAAAACAAATTTTACATTACCAAAATAAAATTGGTGCAAAATATAATTACAGTAAAGGACATATCTTTCAACATACGATGAAAGTATTCTTAACACCACTCAGTTTTTAACCATATGATTGACGGAAATAAAGTAATAAGAAATCAAGAATAACCCCCCAAAAAAATTTAAGATTAAAAACATTGAATGTATAAATCATAGCAATTCAGTCAAACTAGACCTAAAAACAGATTACATAATGTTACATCGTTTAATCAAAAGTTGTTTTAACACAAAAAACGTTCTAAGTCACAAAGAATATCTAAGTCGCTGAAATAGTCGCTTTTAACTCAAATTTTTGAATAAAGTCGCCATAGTCGACTTTCTCTTCAAAATAATCGCTTTAGTAGCCTAAATAGTCTCCAGCAACAGTCCTGTAAAAGGTATCAAACCAATTTTTTGTTAAATTTTTTTTATATTTTTAGTACTTTTCAAAAATTTCAGGACAATGTGTGAAAATAAAGGACAATTCAGGTCCCCAAATTTTTTTTCAGGACAACTCCAACTCCTGCAATTTAAATTAGCATTACCTGGTAGTGGGGAGTCTCTATATTCGTCAATTGTTTGCTGCAAACGAGGAACTGCATTCTGCCGAGGCACTCTTTTCTTCCCGAGAGGAGCTACAAAAGAAGTTTTAAAAAATTATAAGGATAAAGGTTACTTATTATTGGCTTCATTTACAATAATTTGCTTTAATTATTTACAATTAAAAATTCAGTAAAAATATATCCATTTAATTACATTTTATGTGTAATTACGTATATACAGTATGTCCATAATTAAGCTGACGGTATTTGGGGGTTTCTGTGGAGCGAAATAATGGGCTGAATTACTATTCCTTTGGTATTGAGGCTATTGACGGCATAGGAAAAAGAAATTCCCGAAACAAATTGAGTTCAACAATTTTCTCGATAGGTGGAAACTTGGCGCCACTGTTATAATTTTAAGCCTAAAATCACCAGAAGACGACTATGATTATGAAACATCAAAATGCAAATTCATCAAATGGGATCGTCACAAATTGTAACTAGAAAGGTGATGATTGACTATAAAACTAACAATACAGCGCAATTTTGATGCTTTTTTTGTTAAAACTGGCTTCAGAGAAAATAAATAACATTCATTTTAACAAAAAATAGCATAGAAACTTGCACTGCATTGTTAGTTTTGTACTCAATCGTTACCTTCCTAGTTACAATTGCATTTGATGAATTTGCATTTTAAAGTTTTATAGTCGTCTTATGGTGATTCTAGGCTTGAAATGACGGCACAAAATTCCCCCCCTATCGGAAAATTTTAAACCAACTTTTCTCGCAGAATTTTTTCTTCCACGTTGTCAATAGCCTAAATACCAAAGGAATAGTAATGCTGCCAATTAGTTGGCTCTGCAGAAATCCTTGAGTACTGTCAGTTTAATTATTGACACTCTGTATTATGTACGATTCAGTGCACACGTACTACAATTCTCCCTTTTTAAAAAATATTTTATTATTGAAATTCGTTTTAACATCCCTCCGTTATAACAATCGAAGAGCTTAGTGGAAGAACTTGCTATGGGACATTTTTGGAAAGATTGAGATTTTTGGATCAATGAACACGCTATTACCTTCTTTAAAGATATCAAGTTTCCCCTTTTTCATAAATTTTATAGCAAGTATTTTTTTGTACTGTTTGCAAGTATCTTATTTTAACGGACCCAAGTGCAAACTAAAAACCTCAAAGCTCATTTTCACCATTTTGCCACAGCACGTTCTTCCACTAAGCTCTTCAATTGAAGAGTACAGGGAAAAACCGCTTAATTTCGTAGAAAACTTTCCTCATCAGTCATCTTTGGCGATGATAGCGAGTAATCGCCTAAACTGGTGTAAGGAAACCAGTTCCTCACTTTCTTGTGCATCTTCTCTCATTGCAACCCTGAAATTCAGTTCCGCGTTTTATTCAAAAGACTGTTCATCATCATGTTAAGCTTTAAAAATAAAGTACGATTGATTGAAAATCGAATTTTCTAAAACAGTTAAGAGAAATTTAAAGATTCGCAAATTAATTGAAAAGTCCTAAACCACGACTTTTCTAACTACCGAGATACATGCGATGCACGATTCCGACGCTTGGACCAAGCGAAGAAGAAAGAGAGAAATCGGTTTCCTGCCGCCAATGTCCGGCAAGCACACAATTACGGGACGACTCCTAATAAATCAAGCGGTTCTTTCCCTGTACTCTTCAATTGTGATTCCAAGAGGGGCCCTGTATTGAGGTACAAAACATAAAGTAGAACAAAACTAATTTAGTTCAGATTTGGTTAAGTTAAGGTTTCAAGCATTTAACTATATCACTCAAAAACATATCCTCAGATTAATTTTAAAAAAGTGTTGAAATAAACTATATATTTTTACTTACCATTTGCGAAACGAGGAATATCCTAAAACAGAATTACCTTTTTTAGCGAGGCTATTTACATACATAGTATAAAATGTGTACAGAATAAGATGATAATCAAATACATATCACATTATTACCATAGTGTTTTAATTGTAAAAGATAAACACTTTGAAACATATTGTTATGGTATAGTTATTTAAGCAACTAGTGCCGAAAATAATAATTTAGGTCGAGTGAAATAATGACAAGAGCTTAATAAAGTATTATTTGGCACATGCTTGCTTACAATATTTTTTATAATAACGTGCAAAAAAGTATTTCTACCAATGAATAAAAGTATTGTTTGGCGTGAAATTTGTGTTCTTACTTTTGTCTTATTTAATTTCCTTTAATAATTTTTGTAGTACTTGTAGTTTTCATGGAGATATTAGAAAATGCAAAAGTAATGAACCATTAGAAATAAGTGAGTTTCATGACATCATTTAGTTTCCATGGAGATATTCATGACATCATTTTGTTTTTCTACCAATCAGATACTCTTATTTACTTTACCGCACTAGTGCCGAAAGTACTACTTTCGGCATTGTCTGTGACGTAAGCACGTAAAGTGTCATTTTCACAACGATTTATGAATGAATACGATATAAAAGTGAACTTTTTTGCACGTTGTTATAAAAAAGCTATTTAAAACTGTACTTTTCTTATTTTAGTTTTCACACTATGTTTTCAACATAAGTGAAAGCTTTTATAAAGGCCAAGTCCGTCTGTTTATCACCCACTTTCATATTCCAAACTACAAATAATATAGAAACTGGAACATAAATATGCTAACAAAGCTGCAATAAAGGTACAAAAAATTATTGGCCTATGTTTTCTGTTAAAATAGTTTTTTTCAGCATTTAAAATAACTGTACCAGACAAAAAGTAATAATGAAAGAAAAAAAAATATAGACAATAAAATTAATTTCTAAAAAAGTACATAACTGAAAAATAATTTTATCTATCCCCAATGTAGCATTTTAATTCTGAAGAAACATATTATATTACATATGAATCCAAAACTTACTTCAGAGACAAGTGCTGGTGTTTTCGGAATGCTTAAAGAACCTTTAGCGATTTCACCTACTGTTTGAAGTTTAAGTTTCTATAAAATAAAAAGACATAAGAGGCTTATTGATTTTCAATCTGTATCATCATTTGAATCAACAACAAAATTACTATTCAAGTAAAACTTTTTATGAATGAAGCATTTTCATTCAAGTTTCTAGTTTAATTTTCTGGAGGTTTTCTAATGGCATTTTGACGCAATTGATGGGTGGCTGGATGATCAGTACTCGTTTTGTAACATGATTTTAAAATAATCTTAAACGAACAGTTTATAAAGTAAAAACAAAATTACCTGGGCATGTTTTTTGCCATTAATGTGACTTTCCCAAGTCACCTGAGAGTTTAAAGCTTTTTGGCATAACTGAAATATAAATAAAAATGTTGTCACGTTAGATTGGGGAAAATTGTATTAAGAGACTTAAAGATTTTGTGAGGCCATTTTAAAGAAAGCCAATCGTTAAAAAAATTGTTTAAACAAAACATGCTTATGACTTACATCACAAAAGTAATCGCTAGAAATTACGAATTTTTTTTCTTCCGGGATTTCTATTTTCATTTCTTTTTTCACATCTTGAAAGTTTTTAGTTTCTCCTTCTATATAAAAAAAAGCATGATTACAATACAAGTCTCGTGGAAAGACTTTCTTCCCCCCATCCCTTCGCTTGGTTTTCCAGAAAACGGGGGAGCGTCACTTTTCTAATTCTAATCATACCTCGTTTGAGGTTATGCTGTGAAGTTAATCACAATTGCTTTGCATACTTGTATATACAGGGTGGTTATAAAATAATGTTTGCTATTCGGAGTGGTCTGTAGCTTGAATGAATAATCCAAATGCAACAAGCATTGAGACACTAATCAAGAAGGGGGAAAAGGAATGAAATCATAGAAAAGAAACTCGTCTCTTGACCAGAGTTCAAAATTACGAGGCTTAGCCAATTATGGCCAATTACGGCCAACGCATCCAATTACGCCTCGTAATTTAGAACCGTGGTCAAGAGACTAGTTTTCTTTTTATGATTCCGTTCTCTTTCCCCCTTCTTGATTTAGTGTCTCATTAAGACACTTACTAATCAAAAAGGGGGGAAAGGAATGGAATCATAAAAAAGAAACTTGTCTCTTGACCAGAGTTCTAAATTACGAGGCTTAGCCAATTACGGCCAACGCATCCAATTACGCCTCGTAATTTAAAACACTGGTCAAGAGACGAGTTTCTTTTTTATGATTTCATTCTTTTTCCCCCTTCTTGATTAGTAAGTGTCTCGATGTTTGTTGCATTCGGGTTATTCATTCAAGCTACAGACCTCTCCGGATAGCGAGCGTTATTTTATAACCACCCGGTATATTTGTAATCTTTCATGCTTAATGGTAAGTGGAATCTTGACGAGTATGGTTGTTAAACGTCCAGGATTCAGTGTGAATATTGCAAATTAAAGTAATTTTTCGTCGCTCTTTCATTAATTTAAGAAGAAACTGGGTTATTTGTTTACTCGTCGACAAAAAATTTACACATCCAAATTATTAGCAATTTAGATTTATGACACGAAATGATTTTTAAAAAATTATAAATATTCATAAACTGAACTTCGACCATTTAATTTATATCCTTTTTTAGATTTTATAATAACAAGAGTACATGGAATCTATTTTATCAAATATTTCTCTTTATACATAGAATTTATATATTTAAAAAAAATATACTGCATGATAAACATTGACAATATTAGGCAAAACGAAATAACATGACGACTAAAAAAAAACACTTCATCATTTTTTGCGATTTTGCATGCTTTAAAACTAAAGTAATCAAGATAAAATGAATATACATGCCAGACCTCACTAAAAATTTGTGTTTTTGATTGACCAGTTACACGTTTATCAATCTGACCCAGTCCTACTCAAGTAGGGTGGAGGAAAACCAAAAACAACAACACTCACGCTGCACAGTGGGGCCAAATCGAAATCTAGCGCGCCAAAACTAAAAAAATCAACTTAAAAAACCTTTTTTACTTACATTTATATAATGCTAAGATGGTAGGGAACATGTTTATAAAATATTAAAATAGACAGATGGCTCCTATGGAATTGGCAGGCTGCTAAATTAGAAGATTTTTGTTTAACGCTAATTTGCAGTTTGTTTAGTCAGCTGTCTACTCCTAAAGTGAGAGGTCGTGTATCAGTTTTATATGCTTAATTGTGAGATTTTTTAGATGGAACCTTTTAATTAAAGTATGTCATAATACTTTTTTTGGCGATGTAATATCAAATCCATAGAACAAATTCCCTAAAGTTTTACTTGCAAATAACTTGCCATCTTATGAGATTTATTTTTTATGTATAGAAAAGTGGCTAACCATTTCACGAAACGTTCGAGAACATTTATGTCAAACCTTCGATTGAGAAGTTAACTAATAATGTAACTCCTATAAAACTTATAGACAGTTCCTACACCAAAAATCATGACAATTTAGTGGAAGTGAAAAAAAAACCACATACCTAATGAAGCTATTCTTTCATGGGGCTTATGCACTTTGCATGCAAAAATTTAAAATTCATGGAAAATGTTCTAGAGCTTTACCCACAGCTTACCGCCTAGACACACGGATATTTGAATCAAGATTAAAAAAAAAGAAAGATTTAAAAGAATTAATTATGTCAATCAATAATGTTCTTAAGGGTCACTTTACAAAATTTTTTTTATGCAATTTATAACTCCCATACAACTCTTCACAGTGATCGTACGGATAGGGGAAGCTGAATAAGTTTTGGCACAGTAGATTTCAGTTTGCCCCCACTGTGCGCCATTTTGGAAAAAAAATAAACAGCAACGCTCATGCCGTTTTGAAGAAAACCACAAGAAGGGATAGGGAGGAAAATGTTTTCGAGGCATTCGAATCATACCTATCACAGACTCTTCTATTGTAGAAGCAGCTAAACTTCTACCTTGATCTTCAGGTTCTTTTTTAACCCTTATTTCAGGTTCTTTGTCCGATTCAGGCAATAATTTCCTCTTCTTCATTTCTTGGCACAACAATACCCCATAGTCATCCTCATCATCTACTGGAAAATTAACATTTAAAGCTTTCGGGGATGGGTCCTTTGTTAATCTCTTTTGAGATGTTTCTTCGTCCTTTCTACGGTAAGCAGTATTGTCAGGCGATTTACTGCGCGAGTTGCCACTCCTATGGCGCCTGCGATGTTTCTCGTCTTTCGTACGGTAATATACACTGTCAGGCGATATACTGCGAGAGTCGGGACTCTTACGTCGCCTGTGACGTTTCTCGTCCTTTTTACGGTTATAAGAATCGTCGGGCGATTCCCCAAGAGAGTCCCGACTCTTACGGCGCCTGGGACGTTTCCCGTCTTTCTTACGGTAAGCAGAATCATCAGGCGATTCTACGGGAGAGTCACGACTTCTACGGCGCCTGCTATGTCTCTTCTCCTTTTTACGGTTATACGAATCGTCGGGCGATTCACTGCGAGAATCTTGACTCTTACGCCGCCTGTGACGTTCATCCTTCTTACGGCTGTAAGAATTGTCGGGAGAGTCACGGCTCCTATGTTGTCTGCGACGTTCCTTGGGGTAAAGATCGTCCACAGGCGACTTGCTTCTATGCCGTCGAGAACTTTCGCGAGATTTTTTCCGGCTGATATCGGAAGAACGATGAGGTGATCCGACATCAGGGGATCGGCCGCCGCTGAAAGCAGCAGGGGGAGCCTCTGCCTCTTGATGACTGGTGCTAGGGAGACTCTCTGCAGCCGTGCTCTGTTGGCTAATAACTCTTTGTTCTACATAAAAAAAAGACAAAATATATAATAAAATAAAGCAGTAACAATGTAATTAGAAAAGAAATTACAGTTAGAACTGTTTGATCATGATCTTTTGATGACTGTCCCTTAACAATTTTCACTATGAGCATTGTTCTATTTTTTCTCGTGAATGCCTAAAACAACTAGTTTCTATACTTTCATGTTGCACGAGTTTTCATGTTGCACGAGTTGGTGTGGAATGACTCATGTTACATACATATACACATACTAGCAAATTTATACCTGTTCTTCGCACGGAATAAAAAAATATCAAATAGATTCCAAATATGTGTACCATATAACCTGTTATAGGATCATAAACTTATTGTTTCCGCTCGTTATAAATTATAAAATCCCGTTTCATTGCATTAAAATTTCAAAATGAAAAATACGCTATAAAATGCACTCATAAATGTCATCACAATTCCCTCATAAATACATAAAACCTTTTAGCTCATTTGGAGCGTATTGGGAAATAATTTGACGAGAAAATAGATATAGCTACCCACACCCATTATACAGCTCTAACACAATGACCTTCGAACAACCGACCAGCTTATAAATTATTTATAAAAGAAATTGCCTATTTGGCGAATTTTAGTTAATAATTTGGCGAATTTGGCGAAAAAATAAAGACATAACACACTAATAGCTCTAGTGCGATGGCCTTTATTAACCATAATAGTTCAGTAATAGCTTAACTATACATTTATTGCTTAAATATGCATACATGCAGTCAACAGAAAAATCAATGAAAAAATCATCAAATAAACCCACAATAAAATCCGGGAATGAAGACTGGCGGAATTACGTCACTTGAAACAGGTCAATTATTTTTCAAATAATGAATTTAGTTTCTGAAAGTAATGGCAAAAGAATAAAATAAACATTTTGAATTTTAAATGTTTTCGTTAAAAGTTTTATTTAATTTTTTAAGCCGATGACATCAGGAAAGAGAAAAAATGATCTGATTTGAGCGAAAGTGGTGTATTTTTTTCAGAAAATTCGAATTTTCTCTAAAAATGGAACAAATATGAAAAAACTAAGCCTCAGGTGCACACGTTAGTATTAAAGGGAATCTATCTTAAAAATTTCGAATTCCTGAGGGCAGTATAAGTAGGTCTTTTACGATCCGAAGACAAACAGACACACAGACTCTTTCTTTTATTATTATAGATGAAATTAAAGTTTTAAAACTAATAGTTCGGAAAAATCTGGCAACAACAAAGAAATGCCTCATTTGGCGAAAACAAAGTATATGTTGGCGATGTATGGTTCGGCAAGCCACGATAAATATGATCTTGTAAGATTTTGCCAAACTTAAGTACAGAAACGAATTTTACTGAAATTCAACTTCTTTTTCTTGCAATTTTACGTTGATTTTTGTAGGGGAAATTAAGTGATATTTGACAACCCCCCCCCTCTAAAAACGTCACATGATATATGGACGCCTCCAGGAAAACTTACTTAAAGCCAGTTCAACGAGTTCCCAGATCTCATCCATATCTAGGACTGCTGTTTTATCATTGT
Source organism: Oedothorax gibbosus (assembly GCA_019343175.1). Taxonomy (NCBI): domain Eukaryota; kingdom Metazoa; phylum Arthropoda; class Arachnida; order Araneae; family Linyphiidae; genus Oedothorax; species Oedothorax gibbosus. Next base: position 92,333 of record JAFNEN010000579.1, read on the forward strand.
TAGAGGACTCTACCTCCCCTTCTTCGATTTCATCATCGGAACCGGTAGGAGAATAAAAGGAGCACTGGAACAAATGTGTTTTTTTTATCAATACCAGATACAAATGTAATTTCAACACTATAATAAAAAAAGTGAATTATCTCTTAAGGCCAACTATACATCATTAACAGACGGACAGACATCTCCAGCATGTCAATTCCTACTTTCCATTTTTTTATTCTCTCGAATAAAAAAAAGGAAATTGGCTAAAATAAGTTTTTTTTTACAAGAACAGGAATATTCTATTGGAAGTTCAATTAATATTATAAAGTTATTGAAAAACAGTCCAACTTAAATTTTTTAAAAATATATATTGTATAATCTAATATTGCATTTTTATTATTCCTTATATTCGTTTAAGTTTTATGGCATTTGCATTTGGGAATCTCTAGTTGTAACAAAAGCATATAAAAAAATACATCAGTCGTCAAATAAAATTCTTACCTTTTCCAAAATATGAATGATATTTTCAACTCTGTGCGGAGGAAGGACGCAAGGGAATGGGGGTTCCTGGGGTTTGTCGAAAATCATGTTGATGGTCTTCTTGTATTCCTCAAACGATTCCCCGGGAAGGGGTGGAGGGTTATCTTCATTGGCCGCCATCTGGAGAATAGCAAAGAAATTAATTTCTTATGTTGTTTAAAAATTATATTTCGGCAGTAGATGGTTATAAATGGCTCATCCATGCTTTAGATTTTAAAATTTGGTTAATAATAATCCGACGGTGCTTCTGTCGGCAAGGGATTTGGCGCTTTTGTAGAGGGCGATAAACAATTTTTTGGTGTTTCTGGCAAAATTTTGGGTAGATGGCGCGGGTAATACTTGCATGGTTGATGGATGGATTTATGTGCATGGGATTTGTTTTTTAATGTTTTTTTGTCTAACGTCACCATGTTACAAAAATAAATCAAGGTGCAGAAGGGCATATCACGGTTGAATTCTTAAAAGTAGCACAAGGTATAGTGATAGGGTTGGGTTTTTACCAGTAAAAACTAATTTTTACTAAGGCATGGTAAAAACTAGGTATGTACCGGCAAAAACCATTGTATTTTTTATATCCTTAAAAACAAATATAATTTTACCAATGCGGCCAAAAGGTCTGTCCAAAATGCCTCAAGTGTCAAATGGACTACTACCAGGGCCTCCTAGAAGAAGAGAAAGGGAAAAAATAGTAGACAGGGCCTGGCTCTTCCCGAAATCCGCCATTGAGACTAGACGTTAAACGACCGGCGCTGATCGCTACTGAATACGAGCGGGGAAGAAACAAAGAATAAAAAAGGCTTTTTTATATCGTTGATTTGCTATTTCTAGAGCAGCCGAAGACAAAACCTAAAAATCTGTTTAAAACTTTAATCAATATTAACTTTTTTACATAAAAATATTTAAATCTTATATATTATGAAGGAATTTTTAAAACCAAATTTTTGCATTTAATTAGGTAAGATTACCATAAACTTCTCATTAAATCCTGTGTCTCTTATTTTCTTGATATTTCTTACAAGCTGTAGTGTATCAAATTATAAACGGATCGAGTATTACCAGAAAGTAAATAACAGGCTATTTATTTTCCTCCTTTAAAACACTTATTAGGGCCGGCCCTAGACATTTTGACGCTCTGGGCAAAACCTTAATTTTAACAAAATTAAGGTCAAACTTAATATAATACAAAAAGCTGAAATAATTACTGTGAGTACTTAGCAAATTATATCTGGTTTCCAAGGCATTTATTGCTTGATCTAGTGTGAAAAAAAATCTTTTATATTTTGTTTGATGGGTCTTGAGCAGGTTCATCCGGGCCCTCATACAAAAACTTTCTTGTTTTGCTTCTGACACGATGACATGGTGTGATGGTTTCGAAATTAGCTTCCACGTCAATCTCTGAAGCAAGCTTGGTTGTGCCAGGGTTTGCCGTTTCCTGTTCACTCGACCATTTAAACTTCACTCCCTTTTTTAGGAGTCGCTCTAAACTCGCTGTATACACAGCATAGTTTTTAATTGAATTTCGATAGAATCCTATTAATCCCAACAGTTGTTTTAACGATTTAACATTATGCGGTCTATTGAATGAAGTTATTTTGGCTGTGTTGGCCTGTGTTGGTGTGATGCCCTGTTGCGAAACTTCGTATCCTAAATATGTAATATTTTTAAATAGGAATTTACACTTATTGGGGTTAAGAGTTAGATTGTGCTCAGTTAAGCGTTCCAACACAATTCTTATTTTGTGCATCATTTCTTCCGGCCCATTTGCACCAACCAGAATATCATCAATAAAATACTTTACTCCCATATCTTCAAGTCCCCCTAACACTTTGGTCATTAACCGCTGAAATATTTCTGAGCAGTTTTTCATACCAAAACAGAGTCTAAGGAAACTGAAATTTCCCAAAACTGTAGTAAATCCCAATTTATCTGCATAATCCTGAAAATCGCATTGCCAAAATGCGCTGCCCAAATCTAAGCTTGTGTAGTATTTAAAACCACTTATTGCGTTTAATATATCACGGATTTTTGGCAGATTTTGAGGGAAAATTTGAATGGCCTGATTCGTAGATCGAAGATCCAAAACAAAACGATATTCATTTTTTGACGTATCCTTAGATTTTTTTTTTACTAACATGGCTGGGGCTAACCAATTGGTTTCCGAGGGTTGTATAATGTTTGCTTCCAGGAGTTCATCAATTTGCCTTTTTGCTATATCTCTTAAATGATATGGAATGGGATACGGCCGGCAGGAAACAGGGGTCTCATGATAAAATTTCATTTCTGGTTTAATCGCATCACAGTGTCCCAAAGATTTTAATGATGAAGAAAAAGCATGTTTGTATTTATTCAGTAATTCTATTATTTTGATTTTTAAGTCTTGTTCAAGATGTTTTAAGTCAAAGTTATCAATAGAAAATTCTGCTTTCCTCAGTTCTAATGTCTCTTCCGATGCTCTAATTGAATTAATTATTTCCTCTTCATTTTTATTGCTATCCGCTGTTTTAGCGTCAATTTCTCTGTGCACAATGCCCATTTTCATGTTTTTATTTAAGTGCATTTTTTCCTCTCCTGCATTTGTGACGAGGATTTGAGTTTTATCTTTTTTTATTTTATTTATTGCTGGTGAAATAATAAAATTTTGGTTGCTTACTTGTGTGGGTTCAAAGTATATTTCAATAGTTTTTTGGGAAATGGGTTGTTTGGTAATAATATTACATAATTTAGTTTCTTTTGGTCCTATAAAACATTTTTCATTTAGTACCGCATCACTGGATTCGATAAAATCAGCTCTTCCACCATTTACAAATTTAATTTTATACTCATTAAACATCATAAATCCTCTAGATAAGTCCAGTAAAATCCGTTTTTTTTTTATGAAGTCGCACCCAATTATTATTTTGTAATTATCTAAGTATCCTTGCGTAACGAAGAAGCTATGTTTGGTCTTGTTATTACCTACTTGAATCGGAATTTCCACTAAACTTTTAAAGTGAATTTTTGATCCGGTAATAGTTGTGATATTTACGTTCGACTGCAAATGTTTTATTTTGATGTTTGATTGCTCTTGAATTTTTTTTTAAGTTGTTAAGTCAATTATTGAAACCGTGCTTCCGCAGTCAATTAAACTTAGAATCTCAAGTTTGCCTACTGTAATATTAATCATTGGTAAATCCAAATTGTTGTTTTGTTGTGTAATATTACTTATTATTTCCGTATTAAGTAGGTTTTCTTCGTTAGTGATTATTTCGTTATTATTTTCGGGGACACTATCCTCATTCTTTACAGTAGTGTTCCCGAATTCTCCCCTAAAAAATTATCCCTCTGAGTGTTAGTAGTTGGGTTGGGGTTTGGTTCCAGATGTCTAGTATACTGACGATTGTAATTATTACCTCTGAAATATCTTCCCCGTGAAACACTCCCTCGGCCTCTATTAAATGGTCTCCCTCTATTATGGGCGTTAAAAGGGATCCTAGCATTGTTTTGATTGTTTCCACGATTTTGCGAGTATTGATTTTGATAGTTATTTTGATCTGGAAAATTTCTTCTATTTATTTGGTTGTTGTTTGGAGGTGGGATGTTTTGGGTTGGGGAATTCTTTAAAGTGTAATAGACTTCACATTGGCTTGAATAGTGTGAATTTGTTTTGCCACAAAAAATGCATTTGATCTCTTCCCTTTCCTCGCTGGTAATGGCATTTGTTTGCATTTTGCCCATTTTTTGTAGTGTTTCCAATGCCTTTTGAGAATTCGTTGCTGCTGTTACTGCGTCTGTGAAATTTTGTGGGTTTGCTTTCAGTATGTCTATTCTTATCTCAGGTAGAAGCGTATCAATGAATTTAGACAATTTTAATCGGTCGATTATTTGCTTTGTATCATTGTTCTCAGTTTGATGTTTTGTTCCTAAATAATTGTTAGTCAATGTTGTTACTCTATATGCAAAGCTTTTTACTGACTCTCCCTCTCCCTGTTGACATGTGCTGAAATTTGTTTGATTATCAGTTAGACCGATTTCATCCGAGAAAAACGCAATTAATTTCTCGCATATAAGGTTGTAATCATCCGACTCCGATAATTCAGTGTCATTTAAGAGAAATGTTAGGGCATTCCCCTTTAACCTAGTTTTTAAAATAGTGAGTTTTTCCTGATCTGTCCATCCTGATAATTGTGCAATGTCATTGAATTGTTTGAAAAAGAATTTACATTCTTTTGGTTCGCCATCGAAAAATGCTGTCAACAAAGCAATGCCATTTATATTTCTTGAACCCTGATTTTGTTGAATGTTTGGATTTGCATCCGGTTGGCGTCGCGGTGGCATTGTTACACTCAAAGGTTTTAGACAAGGAAAACAATTTTATTCGTTTTAGAGAGAAAAAATTAACCAATCAATGTCCGCCAAGAAAAAAAAAACTCAAAGAAAATAGAAAATTAATGGTTATGAAATATTTCATGGTGATACTTCATAATTTTTATAGAAAAGGTGACAATGAAATTCCTGTAATGGATTCTGGTCACGGTACCAATGCCAGATTATTGCTCTGTCTCTCGTCCCGAGATCATCGCAGCCAACCGGCTCCCCATCCTCCTTGATCCGCTAACCTGCGGAAAGTCCTTCTCCTGCAACGGCCTGTCCCAACGGCACACCTTCCGGAGAAAGACCCTCGCCATGAGATGCCTTCCCCAGCGCCGACAATGCCCGTAACTACCAGCTTCGACTTAGCATTGTTCTGACTCCCGAATCTCTCCAGGTATCTTTACTTATCCCTCTTGTTACTGTGCAGCGTTCTCCACCTTCTTGGGTCCCCTTCGCAGATGTATTGTTTAACCTAACATTTAATCCCATGAATAAATCATCAATCTAAATTTAAACACTGGAATTGGTTTATTTACAAATACGAACTTTTACACTAACCACTAGACGATCTAACTTTAAAACCTTTGGCTATAACGGCAAACCCTGGCAGGTTGCTTCTAAAATGATGCTTTCAAAAGTTTCATCTGATCTCAGGTTTTCAAAGAAGAGTTTGCAGTTGCTAAGCATATCAATAGCTTGTGACATATCAAAATCTACAGTTTGCAAAAGTTTGCTGATGGGATTAATATGACTCAAAATTTTGTATCAGATCACAACAGAGCATATAAATTTGAACTGCTTCAAATTATTAAATAATCCGCTAGCCTCGTCTCTGATCATATTATCGATTTCTGAATCTTTATATACTCATCCGGTGCCCCAAACTAGTGTTTAGGCTCTCAAGCCCTACAATACTGTCCCATGTTCGATACTGTTTTTTTAAAGAAAACAAAATTGCCATGAGCCCCAAATGAAACTTAGGGAAACTCGTGTGTTTTTCATTGCCAGAATTCTTCACGCCGATACCATAACCCTAGTTCCATCGAATTGGTTATAAGTGTGATAATGGAGTTGCTATGACAAAAACAAACTCACTGCAAATGGGCTAATAGCAGCAATCCAGTACACACTTGTTTGAGGTTCCGGGCAATTTTTAAAAAAACATCAGTATCCAACATGAGGCAGTATTGTAGGGCCCATTGAAAGCTTAAACACTTGTTTGGGGCACTAGGCAATTTTGTTTTTTCTAAAAAAAAAACCCACCAGTATCCAATAAAGGGCAGTGTTGTAGGGCCCATCGAAAGCCTATACACCCGTTTGAGGCACCGGGCAATAGTTTTTGTTTTACAAAACAAAACAAAAAAAGTTTCAAGAGAATATTCACGCACAAAAACCAAACCTACTTGTAAAACCAAACGACGAAAAATCATTTTTAATTTTAAGAAAAGCTAGCTTTTACCAGCCCTCTTCAAATCCAGAAAAAACATTGAACGTTCAAAAACCATGCCTATAGTCTAGATAGTCTAGGACTGCCAGAAGATGCTGTATCACCAAAAAAAAGTGTTTATCGCCCTCTACAAAGGCACCAAATCCTTGGCACCCTTGGAAGCACCGTTGTATTATCATTAACCTAAAACAGTCTGATCTTGATCCCTTTCTTTTGATTAATGTATATTGGTTGCCAGAAAAGGTATTTATGGCTCTTTAAAAACTCGCCGAATTTTGTAATTTGTTGGCAGGCCAGCGACTAGGATTTTACCTGATTTTTGGTGCTGAAAATCTGTCCACATTAGCTACTCAAAACGTGAAACATGCCATTAGGGTTTTGCATTCTAATTCAACGATTTTTAAGCTAAGCAACAATAATTTTTTAAGCACAACTTTTGCAGTTCAAGTTCATAGTTTGAAATAATTTTTTACTTGTTTCATAAGTTCAATGTTTAAAATGTTAGTTAGTACATTTAGCTTCAACAGCTTTAACTCGTATTTTATTCAATCATGAAGTACAGGTAAGAAGTCAGGAAGTACAGTAAGCATATATGAATCCTGAATTAAAATTCTAAACCAATATTGTGATGCAGAGTTCAGTTTTAAACAAAATTAGGTTAATTCCTAGTTTCGGAATACAGCGACTTTTTATTTCTCGCCCGAAACTAGGATTTAACCCAAAATTATATTGCATCCTACTTAGGTTAAAAATATTTTTAAATTTAAAGTTCAATTAACCAATATTTAGTGTGTGTTACCAACATTTTAAATACTTTCTAATAAAAATAATTAAGTTTGCGTAATTTTAATATAAAGGGCATTATTATAATTATTAAGTTACCTTAAAATGAGACTGTTAACCACAAGGAGAAATTTCTGCCTGTATTTGGATTTTTGAATTCTCAAAAATATTTTGAAACAAAACCCATAGGTTAAATTATTATTCTTGTCTCTTGACTTTTCTTAATAGAAATATTCTTGGGTATTTACAATAAAACAGGTTTAATTCCTAGTTTCGGTATACGGCGACTTTTTATTTCTCACCAAACATGTTGGCGAGAAAACATCGCATAGTGACGCGTGATTAGACGATGCTACTCGGAAATCGCAGTCAAATAACTGTTGCCAGATTGGAATTATTTATCGGTTTTTTTGTCGCCAACGTTCCGAAAAAATCGCCGTATACCAAAACTAGGATTTAACCCATATTTACATTGTATCTCGCACATATAAAATATTATTCTACATTAAGGTGGGTAAACATTTCTTTCTTCTGGTCGTACGACAATCAAATGAAAGAAAACAGAAGGGCATTTATATTTAAAAAGACTTAGGTTATTTTGAAATGTTTTCTACAGCCAAGGGAATTTAAAAAAAGGGTAGAGATTTACTGTACGGTCCCCCTTGGCGAACTTTCCAAAATCGCGCCAAAAATCCGTATTTTGGCGACTTTTTTTTAAAAACCACGATTCAAAGAAAAGATTGTATGGGAATATTTCTTACAAAAACTCAACCAACGGTCCGATAGGGTTGCCGGAAATCGTCATCGGTACGAAGTCACAGAATTCGAATCTTCAGTTGAAGTCAGGTTGCCAGAAAAAATTATTTATCGCCAAATCCGAAAACATTGCGCCAAGGGGGACCGTACAGTAAATCAGATCCATAAAATACAACAAGAAAGAAATTTAATTACTTTTAGCTTTACTTGTAAGTCAAATTCATAAATTAAGTACTTGCAATGGTCATAACATATGCATACTCACTTTTTTTTTTATTGCAAAATAAAATATGGCAATATCTCTTTAAATTTTACACTAAAATACAGAAATATAATTCTATGACAAAACAAGAGTAAAAGTTTTACTATTTTGAACATAGAGGCGTAGAGAACGTGAAGCACCTCTATGATTTCGATTTGTTTCGTTTTGATTTTTGAATTCGTTCCTTGTTCGTTCTGTGTCGTTTAAGTTCATGATCGCCTGGATTCCCCAATTGGTCAGATCACAGGTTACTTATACGGCGAGATATTTAGTAGCCAAAAGAGCCAAATTATTGTTTGTTCCGTTTTTAGAACAATCGGTTGTGCTTTTCATTCTGAATTCTATATATAAAACAAAAGATATTTTTGTATAAACCTGTCTTTTTTTGTTGTCCTGATAAAGCGATCATTTTTTTTAGTGTTTACATGCATTTTTGTCCACCGAAATAGGCCATATCTGAATTAAACTTGCCAAAATAGTGAGTTTTGGCCAAATCTGTAAGTCATCTTTAAGAGATGCGAGCACATGTCAATTTTCACCAATAGGAAAATCAGGCCGCTCTAATCCCTAGACGATAACGATTGTTTTTTTTTTTATTTGAAACTTTTATTTCATTTCAGTTTTTGCAAAACACAATGGTGTATTTGGTAAAAATCGACTTAATTGTTTTTTTGTAAAATTCGACTTAAACTTGTTACAAAAGATCCTGCACTAGGTCTAAAAAATAATTTTTAAGTAGATCATTGAAATAAACAGAAATATATATACATATATATAAATCAAATGGTAAATAAATAATATAATTTTACTAACCTCTTTAAATTTTCTTTTGGACATCGTAAACTGCACTCTTGTTATAATCCTGTTCACAGAAAAAAACACGCGACAAACTTGAAACTCAATGAAGCAATGGTATACCTTCGCTCCTTTGCCTTCCACGAGTTGTTACCTGTTCTGATGAGATAAGGCCTGATTAGGCGTGTTTACAAGAGCCATCGAATTCGTGGAATGAAGAGTAAACTCCAGGCCGAACCGGAATTGCAGGGTTCATTGGGGGGTTTCGCAAACCCTCCTAACAAGGAGGGTTTGGCGTTTCATTCTATGGATTTGGCCGCGCGATACAGATCCGAAAATATAGGATGTCAGTTTTGTTGTTGAGTTAAGTAAGTTATTTTGAGTTGAGTATAAGAATTTTAAACAGGAAACATTCCGCTTATTTTAAGCGGAATGTTTCCAGTTTAAAACTCTTATTTGAAATTCATAAATTAGTTGAAATCGTTATATCTGTGTTATTGTTTATTACACTGAAAAAAAAAAGTTTAGAAGAAATAGAACAACTGAAGCTACAGAGTTGCTTTTTCATTAAAAGAAATTAAAATTATTCCTTCCAAGTTGAGAATACTGAATCAAACCTTCCATTATTTAACTTCCATCATTTAACACAATTTTAAAACATGAATATAGCAGTAGAAATCTTTCATACGAATATATTGATATATAATATACAAAAAAAACATATTGCAAAATTTAAGGGAATTTGATTTTACTACAAAAAATTCAATTTAATACTTATAATAAGTTTACTTATTATTACTTTGCGATTTTTTTACCAATAAGCAGAAAAAATAGAAATCAAAATAACTAGTGAGGACAGTTCCTTTTTAAAATATTAGTAAATAACTTAGTTAAAAAAAATAGCATATAATGCTGATTTTTCCCCAGAGCTGTCAGTCACCACCACCAAACACAATCCCACATTTAGAAACCCGGTTTAATTATCCCAAACGGAACGGTTTCAAAACTCGCCAAGCAAATGATTACGTCACTCCTAAGTACGATTTTCATTGTTGTCATTTTCTATCTTATGTGGGATTTTCGTATATGCGGGCGGCATGCCGTGCTTGCTTACAAAAAATTAATGAATTGCTTATAAAATTGTCTGAAAAAAAGCTAAATGTTTTTGGTCCGAAGAGGACAGAAACTTATTAGCGGCATACTCGGAGCATTTCCATCTTTTTGATGGAACTGTCCGAGATGCTGAATTGTGTAATTTTCCAAAATTACATGGACTAAAAGGTTGTCTCAAATTGATCGCTCCTTTTAATGCCAGAAACACCATAGCCCTTTCCATGTCCATGTTGGATTAAAAAGATATAGAAATGAGCTGAGCATGCGAATCGTATGTAAACAAAACCCCAAGAGTAGTTGTCAAGAAATGTCAGATGTCCCGCGCAGCTACGTCACGCCATACGTCATCAAAACCCAGGTTCGCATGTTGATTGTAGAGTTTGGTTAGAAATCCTGCTCGACCACTTTTTCCCCTAATGGAGGGTTTGGCATTCCATGGATTCGATGGCTCATGTAAACCAGCCATCATTGCCATTCCGCGGAATTAATGTTTCACCCTCGGCAGCGTTGCCAGACAGGGCCGCCGACAGGGGGTGTGGGGGGCAAAACTAGGTAAGATAAGGTAAGGTAATCGTTTCCGGCTGTCTATTTCTAGCCTCCTTCAGGAGCTTTAACACAGCCAATAACGCCTCGTAATTTAGAACCCTGGTCAAGTGACGAGGTCGACACCTGAGCGGGCACCCAACGGAACTTCGAGCGACATCGTACGCTAACGCCGTCGGGACTTTGGACTCCACAGATTTAACGAGCACGTCTGTCCCTGTGTACTCGGGCCCATCCGTGATGAGGACTTTTTCTACTATTTCCAGCACGGATCCGATTTATAGGATGACTGGCAGTAGGTGGGATTCGAACCCCCGCACTCCTGAGAAGGTTGAATCTCTAGGCTAATGCCTTAACCACTCGGCCACGGACGGGCCGGCAAAACTATGCATAGCATAGGGGCCCGTGAAAAGTTAGTGTTTTTTTTTTTTAAATATTTTATTGGTTCGAAATTAACATTGGGCCCCTAATGCCCAGGATTAGGGCCCCTAGTCGGAAGGACCTAAAGTTGCATTCCATTATCAAAAGAAATTTGCAAAAAAAATGTATTAATTTTGTAAAATTCGTTAGTATTATTGCAATCTTGGTATAAATTTCCGGCGATTTTGAATTCAGGAAAAGGTGAAGATTCTCAAATCGAAAAATTGCGGCGATTTCATATGACGTATCGTATTCCAGCTTTCATTTCAGATGCGCTGCTTGCTTCTAACAGTATGCAGATCACAAACTATTCTCGAAAATCGGCAAAGCCGAAATTTCACATCGTCAACGGCGGAGTTATAAAATAACGGCTAAATTGGGAAAAATCATTTTTGAAAATCGGATATTAAATTTAATATGCCGTTTTTTAAAGTGTTTTGCAGAATCACCGTTTGTTCTGCGTCGTTATAGTTTTGGCCTCTTTCTGGTCCTTTGATTTTGGACATGAGTAGAGAGCCTAAATAAAAGAACGAACATGTACTTCGTACTCGATAAATAGTACTTACTATTTATCGAGGCACCCTAGACATGAGTGTTTAAAACCCTCTAGTGAATTCTGTTACCATTTGGCAACATACACTTTTATCCACTTTATAACTTAAAAATATTGTTGATGTTCTTCAATTTTAGCAAATGGTCATCAATTGGAAGCTATATTGTTAATTTAGAAAGAAAAACTTAAGTAATTGGTAATAGATAATAGGTTTGTCTTATTTTTAAAACTGAAAGAAAATGTATAATTTATTTACATGCAGCAATATTCCAATTTAAGACAACTTAAAAACCATAAAACCGCATATAAAACCAACAATATATTTGGATAGACATTTTCTTTAAGCATATTACTTCGAAATTAGCTAGCAGACAGTTACTAAATTGAAAGTTGTGAATGTGATCAGAAAGAAAGACGACAAATTTTAATTTTCAAGAAACAAGATTAAAATATTTTATTCATTGTTTAAAACAATAATTTTTATAATTAAATAAAAGTCATACTAAATACAAAAAAAAGAGAAAATATCACTTTTTTTTCAATCTTTAAATAAAAAAAATTTACAAGCCGAATTCAACTGTTCAATAGAATATTCTAAAATATACAATGACACAAAAACGAAAATCCACATTATGGGAAACCTGCCCACAAAAAACTTAACAGGGTGGGAAATTCAATAACATTTCTTTGTCAAAAATTCAAATGTTTCAAAAATCCACAAATATAAAATTATATTTCTTTGGGTATTCTGCTGTGTTAAGCGTAACTAATGGTATCCACACTCAAGCTGGAAGGAAGAAATCAATGTTCTGTGATCAATGATTTGAACAGATAAATATTTACTATTTATAAACTTGTTAAAACATTGCATGAGTACCAACACATGGCAGCACATGCTATAATTATTATTAAAAAATGATGGCAGCTCCTATATGTCCCCTTTACAAAATGTTATCAAATTATTTGTTCCTTATGGTGAAAAAGGGTTAAGTAGCCATTGTAAAATAATTAATTGTACAGATATAGTAATTGAAGCTTAACTTTATATAAAACAACATATAGAAAACAAGTTAGTATCGATGACTCGATTAGGTGGGAGAGTGTGTATACCATATTTTATGTTTTATATAGCAGCATTGTTCTAATATGTGATTTACCATTAGCTTTTTATTGTCTTATAATGCCAACATTTTGAAAGGTTTTGTACACAGTTCACGTCATAAAAATATAAACATTAAAGAGATAAAGACATAAAAGAGATCAAATAGAAACACGTAAAAAAAAAGAGAACCATTAAGAAACCCTTTCCCACTCAACGGGGCTGCTTTATTTGTGACTAAGCCTTTGTAGACTCAGCATATTCCCCAGAACTGAGAGCCTTTTTTTGTGGCACCATCTAGGCGACTCTCACTACCAATTTTGACGCTCAGATTACAATGAAACTGAGCTCTTTGTGGATGTTAAAGTTTGCCAAGAGAACCCAAGCCAAATGGGTACTCAAGGGGTCTTTTACATGCCACGTAATCATATGACATGCATGCCCTATTGTCATCCAGAAAATCTGAAGACTCAGCCGTTGCTAGAACCCGCAAACTTGGGCCTATGAGGCGGACACGTAATATCAATTAAGAAACTAATTTTGAAAATATTGATTAAACATAGAACTATGATAGAAAGACTTAGATGTGCTAATCAATATAATTAAAAGTTAAAATAATTGGGAGGATTTACATTCTTGCAAATTTTGTTAAACAAATAGTTTAAGTAAGGCCATAGTCTCCAAAAGGGATCCAGCTGTAATTGCCCCATAATACAAAATTAATGGTTTCTTAAACACATGATGCCTGTTAATTAAGAATAAAAATATTTACTATTCTTAAATATTTCCAAATAAACAGTTTTAAAACAAATCATATTAGTTCAAAATTTATTCCAAGTAATGATGCATTTTAAATTAAAATGGTGTAAATTATGTACTGTAAATTAAATTTATTATTTCTATTTTGGATTAGTTTCTATTTTAAAAAGTATTGAAACAATACAAATAGCAGTATACTAAAAATCGGTAAAATATTTAAACTTTTAGGTTAAAATAATAAGCCTCAAAGTACCAATGCCACCAAAGACATAGAAAAGCCAAGTAAATCACATATCAAAACACAGTACAATCAATATTGCTAATAATAAAAGAGTCTTCAAACATGTTTCAAACAATTAACTATATACACTAATTGCACAATTAAAATAGTATGATTTAACATTCTTCAACAATCAAGGTAAGGACCACGACAGACTCAACAATTCTAAAATTGATTCCAACAAGTGCAGAAGGGTACAGGAAGGATATGACTTGACTTCTAGCAGAGAATACAAACAGTAAAATCGTATGAATAGGGTTGCCACTTTCTCGAAATTTCATAATAATTTTAAGATTAACCGAACACGGTGAAATAACCTTTATTAGGATATTTTGCCATATATTATTTTTATTGGATTAGTGCATTTTGAAAGGACACAATTGAAATATGATGTTATACAAAAGTCATCGTGAAAACATTGCGTTATAAAAAAAAATTAAGAAATTGAACTCCAAAGTGTAAGTATATATACACCAAAGAAAATATTCAAGTAGTTACAGTTTGAGTTAGTTGGTATAAATTTGTTTAATAAACTATATATAAAATAAAATAAATATATGGAGTGCTAATTTTTAAAAGAATAAGACCCCAGCAGTTTATTTTATAGATAATAAACACCAAATCAATACAAAAATAATTGATTTCTTTTGCAGAGAAGCAGACAAATGGCAAATTTTATGTGTTTGCGATTAAAACACTTCCGGGAAACAAAAGATTTTCAAGAACCCAAATTATTGATATCAACAAGTCAGTTTAAAGTACTTTATACATTTCCAAGCACTAATTTACAATGTGTCCTGGCATTTCCGATTACTTTACGAGACCTTACTGAAATTTTCAGTTTTGATGTCTTCAGCAAAAAGTGGCAACCCTTGATAGTTGAACATTATGAGTGGATTCGGAAAAGCTTTTGTGTGTGTGTGTGTGTGATTGGCCATTTACAGGGATGGCATCTGTGCTCTTTTCAAAGGGTCTCTACTCAATTTTTTTAAATAAATTTGTAAGTTTATTTTAGAGGCTTAATAATATCACTTTATTATTAATTAGGGCTGCATTAGCAACATATTTTGAATAAATGTTGTAGGTTTAGTTTCCAGAAACACATTTATTTATTATGTATAGATAGCTTATGTTGGACGAGACTTGAACAATATTAGTTCCCACTCAAAACGCTCCGATAAATTTACGAGATTGCTCAGACCACTTAAATAATATATAGTGCCAAACTATCTATTATATTATTGCAATTGGTTTTGAGATTTTTATTTAAAAAAAATGGATTTACTTTATATTATTATGCATGAATATTAAAAATTCAATATAAAAAAATAATAAATTTAAAACTAATATTAAATATTATCAATTACGGAGAACAAAAAATGAGATTTTGTTTATGGAACCCCAAAACACAAATTTAGAAAGTTTTCAGAATTAAGTACAAAGTTAAGGTTCCATTCAAACAATGAACCAAAAATTAATCAATTTTAGATCTGCGGGAAGTAATGTAATTCCAAAGGAAAATATCAATAATATTTTGAGTGAAAGTGAAAAAAAAATTATGTATGTTTCTAAGATTAGGCATGAAATTTATTTTTAGGACCCTCAAACAAAGGGAGGGGGATCTTGAGGTCACCGCTAATAGGAGTGCCATTGTATTAAGTAAATACCGGTAGCAATCACAACGTGTTGAACAGCATTCAGATTCCATCCACTGTAGGCAAAGTAATCTATGGGATTATGCTCAAAGAATAGAAGTTACTTTTCTTAATACCCAGCCTCTGCTTTTTAAAGTCATTACATACATAAAAATAAACAAGAAACCGCCAAGACACACCTAATGAGGAGATATAATATTTATAGAGTTTTTAAAGAGCAATTGCTCTATTCTTTTAAAAAGAACAGTTCTTTAACCAACTCGTTTCACAAAACTAGCTTTATATGGGGAAGAATTTAGGCAAAGTAAAATGCAGGGATTGGTGCAATGCGTTCAGTGTAACAGTTACTTTTTTAAGTAATGTCAAGTAACTATGTTAGATTTTTTAGAAAGTAACTGTAACTAAGTTACTTTTAGCGGCAGCGAAAAACTTACTTTTCAATTACTTCATAAGCCACTCTTCACAACAATTTTGAAATGCAACTTATTTCAAAATTTAATCAAACATTTGTTAATTCTGATTGCAAAGTTTTGTTTGTGGCTTAACCTTTGTTTTTTTTTGTAAAACTGTAATATGGTTATTTGCAATTTTTCTTCTAACTTGAAATTTCTAAGTAACTGTAACTAGTTACTTTTCATATTAAGTAACTGTAACAGAGTTACTTTTTAAAAATAACTTTCCAATCCCTGCTAAAATGCATAACGAACCTAAAATAACAAAAACTAACAGAATTATTGATATGAATAATTAAGATATTTTTTTTGCATAGGATTTTTAAAAGTCTCTTCTTTTCGGCTAATCCCATAGACTTGTATGATGGCAGTTGAGACTCCCTTACTGCAGCTGTTGTAAAAATTGTGACAGCTGCAGAAGAGAAAGCTATTGCTATTGCCCAAAATATACTTTTTAAAAAACCGTCTGGTTATTTACATCCCCCTACACATACCCGTTTCTTTTTAAAAATAAGTTCAGGTAGTGACCAAAAAATATGACCAAAAGTGACATGAGATGACTAAAAGAGTCACCAGATATATCGGCTGTAGCTATGTCGACACAGTTGCGACAGCTTTGACGTTGCAGCAATTCATGCTTGCCAAGTTCATTATTTTGGTCCTGGCAAATAAACCGGTTAGGTTGAATTATCGTTGCACTAGAGCTACACGACTGTCAACGGGCATCTTAAGGGGATAGAGTACCCAAAACATTATTTCTAGAAATAATAACAAACTTGTAAATTATAGTGGATTTACATAATGTTCACTCTAAATAAACATTTTCTAGCAATAAAAACAAATATTTACAAGAGTTTTTCACTTATTTAAAAAAAAGCTAGAATTTTGAACTTTTTTAAAACGCTACTCCTCTTTCAATTTTGAGAATAACTCCACCAAACTTTTATAGTTTGTTTTTAGTACTATTTGTTCAAGAACTGTTCATGGATTTTAAAATGTGAGCCACAGTTAAAAAGTAACATGCATTTATACTGAAAATCACAAAAAAATTAAAAATTATTGAATTCAATTTTTTTTAAAAAAACAACTATACATAGTAGACCTTATTCCATGCACAATTTTGTGCACCATATATACAAGAACACAGGTTAAAAATTTCAAAATTCTAACTTATTAGCAAAAAAGCATGAAAAACGCGAAACAGAGAAAAAAGGTTGCAAGCAGACGAAATACGTATTCAAACTTATAGGAACGACTCCAGAAAATATTTAATAACTTTTTTTCTACAAAAGATATCATTATGAAACTTTCAGTAAATGTTCCTAAAAATATTGTGAATAATAAAAAGTAAAAACTGAAAAATCGATATTTTGACCGATTTTTGGGTACCGTATCCCCTTATTTTAAAACCAGTCAAAAAACCAGCTCGCATCCGAGTGCGAATAATCAGGGATATTACTATTGTTTTAGATCAGAGAGTTTTCAATTGCCTCGGGCGATGAAGGAAAGCATTTGCCTACTTGCCGCGACTCTGTAACAACTAGCACAAGTCGATATTGGGTGACTCTGGTGCAAAGTGATTTTCCCTAGTTTCGGATTTTTGCTGTTGAGGTGTGAAGGGATAGGCTTGTTTGGTAGCACTGAAGTCAGGGTTCGTACTCTATCTAGGATAGTGAAATTCAGGAGTTTCTAAGGAGTTTTTCAGGAGTGCAGCGATGTAAATTCAGGAGGTATAGCGAAATAAATTTGAATATGTGTGTTTATTATTGTATTGGTCTAGTGACTTAGACCAAGAATGAAGGAAACAAGGGGTGTAAATGTTGTGGAAAATTTGAGGCTTCAGTGTAAAAGTCAAAATTCTTTTTTGGGGGAAAAAATTGCCTTTTTTGGCGATTTTTTAAATTTTCGTGACCTTTGTTTTAATTTCATGACTTTTTCGACCGGTATACATCCTGATAAAGTACGAGAGAAAACCGACTGAGAAAGGAGAAAAATGATTCATGTTGTCAATATTTTCAGGAGGGGGGGGGGGGGGGGGGAATATCAGAAGATGATACAAATTTCAGGAGTTATAAGGGCCCTTAAAATATAAAAAATGAAATTAAGGAGTTTTTCAAGAATTTCAGGAGGCGTACGAACCCTGTCTTGTTTTTTGTGGTTTGGAACAGAAATAGTTCCTAGCTATCTAAGTAGTTACTTTTGAACTCACAAGAGCAACAAAATAGTTAATTTTGAATACCTCAAATGCAAAAATTCAATTTCATGGATAAACTCTCAGAGAATCCCGTTGAAAAATGTAGGTATTGGCGGCCAAAAATGAACAAGGAACAATTTGATTTAAGTGTTATCTTGTAGTTCAATTTTAAACAATGCAATTCCTTTCAAATTTGGATACAAATTCCTTGTTACCTAAAAAGAAATGACATAAAATAATATTTAAACAGCTAAGTCCAGCAAAAGTTAACAAACATTAAATAAGTGTAAACTTGATCATTTTTAGCCGTTAAACCTTTAAATGGTAATTGAGATATGATTGAGCCTTGCTTTGGGAAGGGGTACAATGGGACAGATGCAGCATAGAATTTTTTTATATTTAAAAATTTCTTTTTAAAAGGTTATTGTTTAAGTATTAAAACCATTATTTCATAGTATGCAATAAACAGATGAATAAGATTTAACGTATAAAAAAAAATTTTAAAACAAAAATTAGTACATCTTTAAAATATTTCTTTTCTAGAATATCTAGTTTAAGTTGAGGTTTAAAAAAAAATGCAGTGCCTTCGTTATGAATAAGAAATTAAAAAAAAAAAACATCAATAAATGTATGCATTATTCATCGTAAAAAGTGGTGCAAGTTTTTAAATAATAATTTCTATATATAGTTAGTTGGGACAAAAGGATTTTGCACTATGTTCTTCTTTTTAAAACATTGGCCTTTTCCCATTGTTGTAATCAAAAATAAATACAAATGCATTCATTTTTCGGCAAAAATATGTAGTATTATAGATTGCACTGCAGACATTTATCAAGCGTTGGTACCTTGCACTATGAGATTTAGAAAAAATACCCATATACCCATTAGGTTTATATTTCGTTATATGTATTTATGTTTTAACCTAAATAGTTAGATACTATAATAAAGAGTGAATAAAATGAAAATTTTTAAAGAATGTATTGATTGCAAAATTAATGAACCATATTTTCTCCCCTGAAACCTGTTTTTTTTTTAACCCAAAAAACCCAAAGAAGTCCAGGGAGTTTTTTTTTCTTTTTAAACATAACCCTAGATAAAATACTTTACCCCCCTAAAAATACTTAAAAAAAAATATTTTTATAATTCCGTTTGATACAAGTTACTGCATCTGTCCCACACGCTACACAATAATGAAGGTAGGGGAAACATGAATAAAAGCTATTACCACGACGTTCAATCAGACAAACAACAGTGCAAATTCAACAGACAAGGGCAGAGGTAAGAAGGGGTGCGTTAATCATAAGTCCGGGAATCTGGTGGGGTCCTCTTGGTAATCCGGGGGGATCTCAAAGTCCGAATCCGGAATTTCCACGTTGAACTGGAAATCCTGGAATGTGATGCAGGCGGTCACTGTGGGGAGGATGGGGATATCTGGAACAGGAATTAATTTGATGTACTGTATATACTCATGTATAACCCGACTCCGTGTATAAGTCGACCCCCCATTTTTAAACCAAATATCCTTCCAAAATCCGTAACCCGTGTATTAGTCGAGGTAGGAAATAAGGTCAGGGCCTTCTGAAGAAAATAAGAGGAAACCGGTTAATGATGGGCCGTAATTTTTCTTATTTATTTTGCAAGCTAAATTTCAACCCCAATGAAAATAAAACGGGTTTCGTCTCCGAGTGTCCTTGACATTGCTGACCATGAATGGAGAAGCTTAGTTGATACTATGTTCCATGAAGCGTGAAGACCACGCTGCCAAGGTCACGGACCGCCGTTGTTTTCTTTACACCTTGAAAACTGGTTGACTGAACTGTCCTGTGCCAGAGCTACACATGCAAAATGCGCATCTCGCCAAAAACTAACAATAAAGCATCACATGGTGGATACCGTGGATAGATACCAATCTTATTTCATCTTCAAAATTTAACTGCTTTTGTGTCTTTATTTTTAATAGATAGTATTTAAACCTTAAGTTTGATTGAAATTCAGTTTTAGTTTAAAGATTAGGGATTTATTTTTTCCGGAAAATCAATGTCTTGTGTATAAGTCGACTCCGATTTTTAGGGCACTCAATTTGTCCAAAATTTCTCGGCTTATACACGAGTATATAGGGTAATTGTATTTTCTTTTAAAGGTCTTTTGGGTCTGATTTAAATTAAATAAGCATCTTTTGGAGGTGTTCATAAATTACATGTTGATTGTTCAAATCCCCCTCCTGGTGAGATTTCATGATATTTTGCTCGACCACTCCCCTTTTCTCCCAAATGTGAGATCATGCGAGAATTTTCAAAATTCGCATTCATATTTCTTATTTCAAAATTTTTGATTGAGACATTTAAATACCCAGTAAACACAAACTAATCAAAATACAACCCCAAACTTGGGTAGCCCAAACAACAGCTGCATCATCTGATGATGGTGGGAAAGTACTTCACATACAGTCCCTGGACAAATTATTAGACACACAGTATTTTTTTTTAAAGTAATTTTAAGTTTCTTAAGAGTTTTTATGCAACATTGGTATATTTAAACTACAATATTATTGATTTTTATTTAAAAGAATTGTTGTATACTACATATTTGTATTTATTTTTAACATATGGCAACACCGTGTTGACAAAGTGATACATGAACGTGGTACACATAACGTCCCGCTAATGTGTGGAATCATCATCCTCAAATGCATGAGATGACAGTCCAGTCTTGCATTGATAGCATACCGAGCAGAATGAAAACTTTGATAGCGGCTAAAGGTGGCTTAACTAAATATTGACTTTTACTAACATTCATTTCACTTTTATTTAAAACTTAATAAACCTATGCTTTTCTAAATGAATGCTGTTTTATTTATGTCAAATAAATCGGTAATTGATTGGATAATATAAACATAAACAAATCAATTTAAAATAATAAAACGGTACAATATCACCCAGTAATTAATATTTTGCATGAAATCTTGCAGTGCGTCTAATAATTTGTGCAGGGAATATAGGATACACATTTTGTCTATTTTTTCTTTGTGAAGTATGAAAATACTTTAAACACGTCATTTTGGCCTGAATTTAAACTAATAAAGGAAACAGAAAGAAAAATGGCATATAAAAGAAAAAAACCATCCTTTTCTCTAAAACTTTTATGTATGGTTCAACAAGCCATAATAAATATAAACATGTAAGATTTTGCCAAATTCAAGATCCTCCAAGCTTTGCAATTTTAAAATTATTTTTGGCAAGATCTTTGGCAAATTAAAAATAAATAGTGACATTAAGAAAACAAGAAGTTCATAAAGAACTAAAATAGCCTACTTTCCTGTTACTTAAATACTTACTGAAGTTCTAATCGGGAAAAAAAACTAGGTTCCTAAAGTAAATATCATCAACAGCCGTTTCTACACTAGATTTATACACATTAGAAAAAAAAATCGAAACACAGCACCCAGCTATAATTTAAACTTCTAAAAGACAAAATCAACTATTTTCCTTAATATTCTTTCGTAAATTAAATATTATTTATCATCTGCTCGTGATTTATTTGTAGTTCGAAGAATAATTAAATATTTATTGATAACAAAAGTAACAAAGTTTCTCAACAAAAAAGACTTTTAAGATCAGGATAGAACATTTTGAAGAGGGATACGGAAGCGAAAGAAAGCAAGAGACAAATACGAACAGACAGACAGTTGGAATCAATCGCATTTAATACTAATGATTTAGAGATTGTCAGTCCATAGAGCTATGCATATTTCTAAACATAACTTCTCACAAGTATTGCTTTGCATGTTGCACTTTTGTCCAGTTGAGAATGAAATACCGAATAATATTTTGAACGAAACGTATCGTTATTATTATAATTTGAGTTTTAAAATGCCACAAATTACAGAGATGGCGACCTAATTTAAACTTTATCAATAATAATTAAATACCGGATGTATTTCTTCGGCAATTATTGTTTGTATAATTGATGTTATATGATCCCATACCGAGTGAAAAGGGATAAAAGGACAGCAATCTTTTGAAAAATTAGATTCAAAACTAGACATACCATGGGACTACGCATCCCTCTTTAAATGACTCAAAATTGAATTTCAATGCTAATTCAATGGGAAATTCGCCGACAGATAGTAGATTTATGTCCGTCCGGACGTACAGACAGACGGACAAAAGTATGAAAGTTGGGTATCTGAGGTCATAGCTTTCTAACAAAAAAAGAATTTTTAAGATCCGATGGATAGAACTGATTTTGGAAGGGGGGTACGGACAGACAGACGGACATCGACCCCATGTCAATACCTACTTTTTCATTTTTTTAATTCTTTCGAATTAAAAAAGAAAAGTAGGCTAAAAATGAAAAAGTAGGTATTGACATGCGGTCGATGTCCGTCTGTCTGTCTGTCCGTACCCCCCTTCCAAAATCGGTTCTATCCATCTGATCTTAAAAATTCTTTTTTTGTTAGAAAGCTATGACCTCAGATACCCAACTTTCATACTTTTGGTCCGTCTGTCTGTACGTCCGGACGGACATAAATCTACTATCTGTCGGCGAATTTCCCATTGAATTAGCATGAAATTCAATTTTGAGTCATTTAAATTACTGTTGCCAAATCAACAATGGCATGAGAAACATTATTTATTTAAACATATTTGAAGCAAAATAATATTTTCATGAATCAGTTTGGAATGACGTCATACAATGTAGCACAATTTGATTCTTTGATTGTTCATTAATTATCTAACAAGAAAGCGGCAAGGCATACTTTTGCATGCAATTATGCTTAGTTTTAATTTACATTTCTTATTTTTTTAATGCAGTTTGGAGTTTCATTACTTCTGTTATTAATAAATATTTAATTACTCTTCGAACTACAAATAAATCGCGAGCAGACGATAAATAATATTTAATTAATTTGCGAAATAATATTAAGGAAAATAGTTGATTTTGGCTTTTAGAAGTTTAAATTATTAGCTGGATGCTGTGTTTCGATTTTTTTCTAATATGTATAAATCTAGTGTAGAAACGGCTGTTGATGATATTTACTGTTAGAAACCTAGTTTTTTTTCCCGATTAGAACTTCATTAAGTATTTAAGTAACAGGAAAGTAGGCTATTTTAGTTCTTTATGAACTTCTTGTTTTACTAGTGACCATTCATTTTTGAACCCTTGAATACTGTAAATGCACATATTTTTTTTGCAAGCTGCAATTTTCCCAAAAATGAAAGAATCTGTTATTTTGCAAATGTTAGGTAATTATGAATGCTTCAAATGAGCTGGTATAAATATTTAAAGCAAATGAGCTGCATTTTATTAGTTGAACGATTGCTAAATATTCAAAGAAATAGTTTTAAATAACAATAAAATTCATGGAATAGTTGTAAGAGAGAGATTGGTTGTCAAGAAAGAGATTATTAAGATTTAAGATTTAAATTTTCATAAATTTAATTTAACAAATTCAATTATTTCAAACATTTTTGCAAATATTACGAAATTTAAATTATTGTGAAAAAAAAAAGTAGACTTGAAAAAAGTATAGTTTACAGTACACAGGATAGATACATTAATTCTATGACATTCTGTTTAGTTTAGTTTTAATTATCGTCGCACTAGAGCTACACGAGGGCTATTGGAGACGGGCGTCATATTTTAGAACCACAGTTAAGTGATGAGCCGACACCTGAGTAGACACCCAACGCAACCGTTAAGGGCGACATCGTACGCAGCGTTAGGACTTTAAAGGATATTTAACATGCACTCCCTCCACACGGGGTACTATTTGCAGGACATTTTGGCTGCATGGGCCATTTTTATAGGTTGGCAGTTATTTTGGCGATGCCCGGACCCGAACCTGGGACCTACCGCCTGCTAGGCGAATGACTAACCGACTGGGCTCCCCAGTCCCCTATGGCATTCTGTAATGTCTTAGGTTTATGCATAGGTTATTTTTTTTACTTGGTGCAATGTGTGTGACAGAAAGGTGGAGATTTATCCAATGAAAATACACGAAAGAGAGAGCAGCAAGAAGTGCCACTTGCGATAGGTTATTTCATGTTAAAAATATTTTTCAAAGTTATTTTCTTTGCAAAAAAGAGTTATAACAATAAATCGCGTGTGTTGGTTAAAAAATGCATTTAATGTTCCTAATGGGAATATAATTGCAAGTAAACATAGTTTTTTTTACCTATTTTTATGGGGAATCCAACTGGCAGTTTCATTTGAACGAAATCTCGGAGCTTTTTAAAGTGTTTGAAAGGTGCAATAACTTCTAAAACATTAAGAAGTCTAGAAGAAAAAAAAGAGAAACTTATTTTCAATTACAAAAACTGATTATAAATATAAAAATAAAAACTTTCAAGAATATCAAAGATATCCATAATTTCTTAAATGTGTTCTTGATATTGATTTTACATATAGAAAATGGCAAAAAGCTTCTTTACATATGCAATATTAAAGGATCCCAAACCACTCTGAACACTACAGTCCCTGGACAAATTATTAGACGCACTGTATTTTTTTAGTAATGATGAAAACATACTAAAGAATGCCATATCATTAAAAAAGATGTTGATATATGTATTAAGTATAGCAGATAGTATTTTCTATTCAATACTAGCTTAAGTTTAGGAACACAAATGTCCTTCTAAAGGTATTTTGTTCATCATTGATTGATACATGAAATCTTGCAGTGTGTCTAATAATTTGTCCAGGGACTGTATATTTATAAATTTAAGTGTAAAGTAACTATAAAATAAGAATTGCTAAAAATATTTCATAAATTATTCATTATTGTTTTAGTTTCTAAAACACTGGACAGTATTTGTCAATATGTATACAATTTGTGTACTATTCTAATGACATTAATACATTTTCAAAGATCATTAATAAGCTACCTTAAAAAATCATTTACCAGAAAAAAACATTTTTAAAAAGGTAATTAAAAATAGCTTTAGAAATGTAACTGGAATAAAAAAAAAGAACAATATTACTTACGACTCAACGGACAAAGGAAAATCTTCGGACTAAAACGAAAAAAAAAATGTTATTTTTTTTAAAATCAAAAATTCATATAAAAATTCAGATTAATACGACTGCAATATGTGTAAAATTATCATTTAGTAATGTTTAAGTTACAATCCTTATTTTTGCAAAATGTAAAAAAAAAATGCATTTCGTGAAGATTTTTATATACATTTTTGCTAAAATGCAAAAACAAGTTTTCTTCACTGAATATATTTTTGAAAAGCACAATTTAAAGTTTAAACTAAACAGCCATTGCTGCTAAGCTGAAGGAGGTTTGTACTTTGTTTTACAGTTGTGATGTAGTTTGGGTAGTTGTTCCAAATGAAATAAACAATATTTTGACCTCTCAACTTTTATACGGCACATTGTGTTTACATTTGCGAGTGGAGCGAAAAAAAAAGTATTTTAATAGACTTGTTTTAGACAGTCCAACCATAAGACTTCTACTATGCAAGTCCAAAAACCCCACTGCTTTCAAGCATAAGTTTGATTTATCATTGCTTCTAGAGTTTTCGACTTCTATATCTTAAACCCAGGGCCGGTATTCTAAATAGGCTAAGTAGGCTGTAGCCTAGAGCGGCGAATATTTTTGGGAGGCAAATCTTGCATCCAATTAAAGCGGCATTCAGCATAAAAAAATTATTATAAAGATACGAATATTTTTAAGAAAGAAAACAAATAATTTACATTAATGCGTAAACTGTAAACTTATATGTAGTACTAATATTTCGTAGCAAACATGGCAGCTGCGAGAGCAATTCCACCCCCTCTACCCGGATTTCGAAGTTGAAAGAAAAATAATAGAACAATTTAAAAAATCCGCCTATTTCGCTTTCGATTTAGTTTGTAAAGGTACTTAGGTGATTCTAATATGTGTGGATTTATTTTAAACAGCACATAGCACCCTATTTTGCAGCTAACCAGCTACCTTTCCCGAAGGGGGAGAATATTGTGATCAATCGTAGCCTACAAGCGGCAAATCTTTAAATACGGCCCTGCTTAAACCAATTCAAAATTCAATTATTGCGAAAGAAACTTCTGCTAGGTTCTGTCCTTACCATTGCTAAAGTTGCCTTGAAGTGTTTGCGGGTCTGCTTGCACACCATGGGTCTCCCAATATGGATGTTGTTGTCATTCGAGTTGACATACTCTTCCCAGGGGATGGGCTTCACTTTGGGGGGAGGCAGGGACTTGCGCCTCTGAAGCTGGACAATAAAATAATAAATTTAATTTGCAGTGCAAGGCAATAATTTAATTAAAAAAAATACAGAACAGGACCAGAAATTAGCCAACTTAAAGTCTGCACAGGTGAAAAAATATTGAAGTTTATTTATTTTGTTTACAAAAAGTCAAAAGTTCTCAAAAAGCTGATTATAGATATTGATTTGTCAATTAAGACTAAATAATTTTTTCCCCTGCGAACTTTATTGAATATTTTTTTGGCATGCCTTAGCTAAAATCTGCACAATCCTTAAAACAGTGCAGGATCTTCATCCACAGATTTTTGGTCCCCCACAGTAAACAAATAAATTTACAATACAGCAGATAAATTAAAATAACCCAAGTCATAAAATATTCCTATTATATTAATTATCAAACTGTGCTACAGATTTTTTATTACTCTGCCCAAAAATAGTAGGATTAATTTATTTTCCTAAAAAACACATTTTTCGATTATAAAAAAATGAAACACTAGACTTTTGCTAGAATTTGTGATAACATTCTAAGTATCTTTGGGTATTTTTAGTTTTGATAATTCTGATAACCATATTAAAGATTAAATTGACATAACATATCCAACAAGTTTTGAAGGAAAAAATTCACTTACTATAGGTATCTTTTAGATTTGCCAAAAAAGAAAAGAAAATTACATTAATTCAGTGAAACAAAGTACAGAATATTACAAAATAACTTCAACATTATGTGTGGAAATAATGAGAGACATAAAAACAATAAGAGGAAACCAAATTGCACTAAAAAATAATTGTCATATTCAACTCAACATTTATCGATTTCTTTACAACCGGGTACCTAATTTGTTCAAAATTATTATTTAACTTAATCTTATGGGGGGGGGGTAAAATTAACATAGATGTAATAGAATAAAAACTACTACACATGAGAGTATAATTCGTATTTAGTTAATGTAGAAATGAAGGAATAATGGACGTTCCAAGAGTGATTTATTGTAAAGAAAGCATAGTTTAGAGTTTGTAAAGAACGGGGCCGGAGCCGAAGCTCGGCACGCCAAAAAACACACACAACCATACATCTTGAAGTCTAATTAAAAAGTGATTCACAGCTACAAATTGTTATTGCTTGTTCTTCGATTGACCAATCAGGTTTCAGCTTTGATTATGAGAGAGGTTTAAGGTCACAGTAAAATATTTGCTGAATAAACCGTTTCTGTGGGAACGTTTACTTGTTGCAACTAGATGACGCTGTTGTTGGGATGATAAAGACATTAATAAACGGTATTAAGGATATGTTAAAAAGGTAATTTAAGTTATTAAATTTAATTGGTGTTAAAAATATAAGATTTTGAGGGGGTTAAGTTATAATATGTCATAGATATAAAACATTTAAAGTCTTAAAATTTATGTATTCAATTCTGTCATAAAATTTGCACATTGCATACTGTGCAAAGCATAAATAAAAATGAGACTATATACTCTTAATTGAATTTCATTTCAAACATTAATATCAACGAGTGCAAAGCTTTTGAATTAGGGGTAATGCATAATTTAATTCTTAATTTGGCATTTTTTTTAAAAAAAAAACTACATGTTTTGTAATTCAGATATGTCCCATTACAACCCAAACAAAAGGTTTTTTTTATGAAAAAAAAAAGGCAATTCAAAATTACCTCGGCATTATCTAGAAGAAAATTTCCACTTTTTGTAAAGCTCTCGAATATTGCTTTGTTCTTGTGTAAATCTTCATCTGTCAGATGCTCACGCCTAAGAACAATATTCATCTTCGAATTAAATTAAAAATTGTACAGTCATTGAGCTAGAAGAAACATGGAGTGAGGTGCGTGATTCACTGAACAGGGCAGCAAACGAGCCGGTTCAATAACGAAACACGGAGGAATACACGGCACTGCAGCAGAAACGAACCGGGCAGAAAACCGAGAAACTTGCCTATTTCGCTATTGGGTTCGTCTTTGCTGGTTCTTAGATAGTGATCCAAATGGTTATTTCTTAAAAAAGTTAGAATTTAAAGTTAAAGAAAGTTAAATTTCTTTCAAACTAAAAATGTTGAAATACATTTAGGAGCCCAAGTCAATATGATAGAAGGGTCTCATACAAGCATTGCATACAAGTGTAGAGAAAATAGTCCTTTTCTGCCCTGTTCGCTCAAAAGGGTGCGAGTGGGTTTTCGGCTCGCTGGCACTTCACTCCAGTTTCCCTTCTAGCTCAATGTGTACAGTATATACATAAAAAAGGCAAAAATAAAGAACTTTTATGTCATGCTAAGCAGCATTCAATGTACAGTCATTCACTTAAAGCTATTTTGCTCAGCATTGATAAAAAGCTTAACAGGCCCTTTCGATTTACCTTAACCAAAATACATGTTAACCCACCTCGTGCTAAAGTGACCCAACTGTATACCAAAAACAAGGTTCACTCAGCACAGAACTCCTTTAATGTTTTATTTGAGGTCAGACTGGAGGGACGTTGAGAACAAGTAAAAAAACCTGTATTTACTGCAGAGAACCTCGATTAGCTGATATAAATGGGACCGTACATAGGTCCGATATAATCGAAATTTCCGGATAATTGAGAATTTTCAACTAATTTCAGGGTTCATATTCTATCTATGATAGTAAAATTCAGGAGTTTCTAAGGAGTTTTTCAGGAGTGCAGCAATGGAAATTAAGGAGGTAACGAGGAATAAAATTGAATACATTTGTTTATTATCGAATTAGTCTAGTGACTTCAAATGATGAAACAGAAGGGAAAAAATCTTCTAAAGAGTTTTGCGGTGCATTATGGGACAATAACTAGTATCACGATGTCCGAACTCTATTTTTCTACTGTGCATGCACAGTAGACTTATTCTAAATAAAGTAACGGAGAAAAACAATTGTGTTGTCAATTTATTTCAGAAGAGGGAAAAAAATATCAGGAGTTAAGACACTAATTTCATGAGTTATAAGGGCCTTTAGAAAAAAATAATGAAATTCTGGAGTTTTTCAGGAATTTGAGGAGGCGTACGAACCCTGTAAATAGTAAAACTTCTAGCACAGAGGAGTGCCAAAAGTTTGTGAACTTTAAACCTACTCTGGTTCTGCAATTGTAAACATTGGATTTTAGTGTTAATTTATCTCTGAAATTGAAGCCTCCTGGCAATCAGAAAGTGCTTAAAAATTGTTTTCAATTTACAATTTTATTTTCTAAAATATCCAAGCAGAGTTCTGGGGAAAGAATTTCGTTAGTTAGATTTTACTTGGAGCTTACTTTACTTACTCATGATTTTAGAGAATCCACATAGTTCCCCGAAAATTTAGAATCGAAAGTGTTCTTTTAATTTGTTAGAGTTGCCCAAAGTTTTGCTATCCAAAACATCATTGAAGTTTGCTGATGTCATAATCAGTTAAGAATTCTAATTTCCGAAACACCGGAGAATTTCGGTTTCAGAATTGTCAGATATTCCCGATTTATGAATCACAGAAGTTTGCCGATTTCAGTATATCTGAAGATTCTTCATCTTAGAAACACTGTAGATTGCTGTGAATGGTTTATTTTGTGAACAATCAAGAATGAATTTGTTAGAGAAATTTTTTGATGTTGACTCACAGACATTTGTTTAACAGAGTTCTGGATAATCAGGGTTCTACTGTACTTTGAAATATTTTATTAAATGATTCTATTACCTTTTTCTGGATTCTAAGTACAATCCATTAACTGAATATACATCAGCTAAGAAGTGGCCGATCGTTTCCTAGAAATAATATTGATATTTTAAAAACTAAAAATCTGGATTTAAAATAAAAAGATTTAACATGTAATTTAAGAATTGCAGTTAGAATAAAAAAAATCAAAACAGTAAACATAAATCTTTGAATGAATGTTTTTCATTCCCCAAAATTGTTAAGAAAATGAACAAAATACTTTTATATATAATTTTTAACCAATATTATATGAACAACAATTATATCGATTTAATAGCACTTAAGCTGGAAAAAAAATTATGTTAAGATCTGCATAAAAATGAGTAATCTACTTTCATGATGGAGTCCATTAAAATCATTTACAACAAAAATATAATTGTAAGCTTACAAATTGTCATTAAAATAATTTTACAAATCGTCGCCAGTACACAGTAGTGTAGGGCAGTGATAAAACAGAAAAAAAAGGTGGGTGGCCGCCCCCAATTTTGTTGCAAGTGAGCCCCCCCCCCCCTACGATACCCGATTGCTAAGTATGATATCCATTTGCTTATTTCTTTTTTGTCCGAAGTAATTTAGTAAATGTCATAACTATAATAAATTTTAATTTATATAAAGAGAAGGCTGGATTGTTACATTGTATAAGCTCTTGCGAATTGAGCTATAACTAGTAGTTTGGTTAGGTTTAGTTTGAATTTTCGTCGCACTAGAGCTACACGAGGGCTATTGGCGACGGGCGTCGTAATTTAGAGCCACAGTCAGGTGACGAGCCGACACCGGAGTAGGCACCCAATGCAACCGTTAAGGGCAATATCGTACACAGCGTTGGGACTTTGGAGCATATTTAACATGCACTCCCGCCACACAGGGTATTATTCGTCAGACATTTTTCGCTGCACGGGGCATTTATAGGTCGGCAGTTATTTTGGCATTGCCTGGACCCGAACCTGGGACCTTCCGCATGCAAGGCGAATGCCTAACCGACTGGGCTCCCCAGCCCCACTAGTAGTTCGGTTGGTAAATGAGAACTGAAAGTATAAAAGAATTAAACCTTTTTTGTTTCCTTTTGTTAAAAGTGGAAAGCAGCTAAATAAACCAAAATATGTGGGCGGGATTTATTTTACTGGCACTA
This sequence comes from Oedothorax gibbosus, assembly GCA_019343175.1. Classification (NCBI taxonomy): domain Eukaryota; kingdom Metazoa; phylum Arthropoda; class Arachnida; order Araneae; family Linyphiidae; genus Oedothorax; species Oedothorax gibbosus. The sequence continues at coordinate 123,359 of JAFNEN010000579.1, forward strand.
GAAGTAACGGAATGAAGTGCCGTTTACTTGATAAGTGGGAAGACGAGTCTAAGAAATAAACACGTACTTACAAAGTTGGATTTATATCTCAAAATATGCAGTGATTACTTCTTTTTTTTTGCTGCTCAATTTTGGTTCATTTTAAAGAAGCCCTATTCCGCCATCTTTTAAACAAGAGAACGTCTGAAGTAGTGGCTTCATCTTGCGCTTCTATGTATCTAATGGCCTGATGTAAGATTTTTGTAGCTTCCGTATAAAAATGCTGCACTTGCTAGACTAGGCCAGTTCATCGGTTTTTGAACTGAGCCATTCTCCGACTTCATCGTTGTCTATGTCACTATAGTCTGTCTATCTAGAATGCGAGCCTCGAAAGAATTTTCCTCCCCCAAACCCGCGTGTGGTTTTCTTCGAAACCGTCGTGAGCGTCGCGGTTTCCGCGTTTTTTCCCCTCCCTTCTTGGGTTTGAACTGCTCGGATTGTTAACCTCACAACAGAACCTCAAACGTGTTAGGTTTAGAAAAGCGATGCTCCCCCCGTTTCCTAGAAAACCAGGCGAAGGGATGGGGGAAGAAAGTTTTCGAGGCTTGCATAGTAAATAGACAGACTATAGCACTGGTGTAGGGTAAAAAAAAAAAGAGTGGCGTACCGTTTTGTCCTCCCTGAATAGCCATCCGCACTGGGCCCGCTGGAAGGTGATGGACTTTGTCGATATCTGCGCTGCCACCACATCGCTGCTCATCAAGAGATCGACTTCATCCTCCACTTCCCCTTCCGTCTCCTAAAAAAAGATTAAAAATTAGCGTCGCACTTGAGCTACACGAGGGCTATTGGTGACTGGCATTTTAATTCAGAACCAAAGTCAAGTGACAAACCAACACCTATTTAGGTAGACAGCTGAATAAAAAACTACATTGTTCTGCGAAAGCATCATCTGGTTGTTTGGTTGGATTGAATTAAGTGTTAGCTATAACTCTTTTTGATTGTCTCTCATGCAAGTATCAATTTTTTTAGAGCGGTGACATCAACAGGCTATTACGCAGATCGGTGACATGGCTTATTGCTGCAGGGTGCAGCGTTTTAGTTCTTCACCAATGCTCGTTATTACCTCACCAGAGTGTGGATGTACTATGCGCGTTTTCGATTATCGCGGGCAAGACCATCCTTAGCGAATTATTTAAGCTTCATCTTTTAGATTTCTTTGTCACTTACCTTTTATAAGCTTTCAATCTGTTTTGAATCCAGGTGTGTGATATAGAGGCGTCGGTGAACAACCCATGGCCATTTTTTTATTATTTGCATCAATTTGAACTTCAACTGTAAATTGTTTTTTTTTTAAAAAAATTTTAAAGTATTTTTGAATCAACTTGTGTCTCGATTTCTTCAACATTAAGATCGCACTAGTTCAGAAACCTATTTTAAGGAGTAAAATGTTCTGCAGAAATTTTTTGTGACGTCAATCAAATTTTTAAGACGTCGCAGGATGCACAAATTTTTTACAACTATTTTGTCATTTTTTCAGAAGTTTAAGAGACATATTCTGAATTAAAACATTAAAGATGACTTTGAGAACACCATTAACATCTTCATTTCCATAAAAAATGCTAACTTTAAGATTTTTTTAATCAATATTTTTTGTGTAACTTAAATTAGTCCTTTATATTCAGTGCTATGTTTTTCATTTGTTTTATGTTTATACTTAGCAGAAAGCTCATTTTTGCGTGGAAAATTTTCTTGCCAACCGTAGTTGATAAGTTAATACATAAACAATTCCTTTCAAAAATATTCTATACAAAAAAAAATGGGAAAACGAATTAAGTTGGTTACCTGCATTTTTTTCCAAAGAGAGAATCTAATAAAGTGTTTAAAAACTTTTTTTTAAATAAAAAATATTGATTATAGTAACTTAAACAACGCAAGGGTAAAATTCCCCACAGGTGGCTATTTTTGACATACATTTATGAAATGTTCACCTAAAAGTGTAAATTGAACTCGTCTATTGAAATACATTACAAATAGCAAAGCTAATCCAAGGCCACAAAAAAAATGGTCGAAGGGCCACATGTTGCCATTGGAGGAACTAAAGCTACTCATTGCTATTAGCTAAAGGATTCAATTATTTAAATATGGTTATGTGATGAGTCCCAACCCAAGTTAGCAACCAACACATTAAAATGTAATTTTTCAATAAATAAAAACTCAGGGATCGGAGTAACGCATTACTTGTAACAGTTACTTTTGTTTTAGGTAATGACGAGTAATGCTGTTAGATTTTTTTCCGAAAGTAACTGTAACAGTTACTTTTAGCATTAACGAAAAATTTCGTTACTTTTCCGTTAGGCTTCTCACACCGCTCTTCACAGGTATTTTAGTTCGGCATTTGGCTTAAATTTAATTATTTAATTTTTAATAATGTTGAATTTTCATTGAACTTTTTCCCGATTTGTTAATACTTCTTTAATTGTGGTTCTCTTTGGAAAATTAGTAAGATTTAAATTGCAATTTTTCTTATAACTTGAAAATTTTTAAGAGTAACTGTAGTTAGTTACTTTTCATATAAAGTATCTGTAACTATATAGTTACTTTTCATAATATGTTACTGTAACAGTTACTTTTTAAAAGTAACTTTCCAGTAACTGTAAAAACTAGTTATATTTTCTTTAAAAAACAAAATTGAATTTCAATGCTAATTCAATGGGAAATTCGCCGACAGATAGTAGATTTATGTCAGTCCGAACGTACGGACAGGCGGACAAAAAGTATGAAAGTTGGGTCTCTGAGGTCATAGCTTTCTAACAAAAAAAGAATTTTTAAGATCCGAATGATAGAACCGATTTTGGAAGGGGGTACGGAAGGACAGACAGACGGACATCGACCGCATGTCAATACCTACTTTTTCATTTTTTTAATTCTTTCGAATTAAAAAAAGAAAAGTAGGCTAAAAATTTTAGTATCCGTTTAGTGTAGTTATCTGTTTGTAGTTGCTACTGTACATCAAATCCAGTCGAATTTTTTAGAACAGCGGTCCCCAATCTGGGGGCGATCGCCCCCAAGTGGGCGATTTGTTTTATCAAGGGGGCAAATAATACTTGAGGGGCGATCAGGGGACGATGAGTATTCAAAGGGGGAAAATCAAAATAATGTTGTACCTTTGTACAGTAAAACCATTCTCCAACCATAACCAAACCAGCCAATTTTTACTTTAAACTCTCTTAAATTTTCTAGAAACTAGTAAAAATATCTTAGTTAATTATTTCACTTTTGTTCTTTAAAAATATGTGTTTTATGTTTTTTCTATTTCATTTAAAAGTGACCAGATAAAGCTTCTTTGGTTGTTTTTATAAACGGTAGAAAGTGTTATAAAACTGTTTTATAGTTACACTTTAACTGAAATTATGATTAGACATAACATGAAAATTAAAAGGGGGCGATGGATGTTAATCAACCTAAAATACCAGGCGATGGCCCAGAAAAGGTTGGGAACCACTGATATAGAATTATAGGGCAGGGTGGGTATTCACCTCGTATCGCATCTTTTGAAATACTTTCAGTTTGTTGTCTAGCACAACCAGTGACTGGGAGGGTTTCGCATCGCCCATGAACAGGAAGCTGATGTCGCCCCTCTCCCATTTCATGTCGCTGAAATCCACCAGAGTGGTATCTAGTCTGGGGAAAATAAGAAAAGAAAGATTTTTAGAATAGCACACACAAAAAAAAGAGAAATACATAATTTTGGCATAGTTTAGAAAAATCAGTATCCCTACAAAAATATTTGTTTTAGACCAAAAAAAATTCTGGAGGGGGCTCCAGAATTTTTTTGGTCTAAAACAAATATTTTTGTTTGTTTAAAACAGATTTTATATTTTTTGCTTTAAACCAGATTTTTTCGTTTTAAACCAGTCTTTTTTTAAACCCTCAATTTTTCATTTTAAAGCAGATTTTTTGGTTTTTCATATTGTATAAAGGGTAAGTTTTTTTTTATGCTGTTAAACAAATGCATAAAATAAATATGTAGCGAGAAGCTTATTGTAGTCAATGAGCTAATTTTGACCGGTGTTGTTTTATATTTTTAAAAGGTAAAAAAAAATGTATATTTATCAAGTTATTTGTGCATGTATTTTGTAATCAGATACAAAAAATAGTTGTTAAATAACAAGAAAAACTACAGACCAATATGTTTTAAGAACAAAGTTGCAGTTCTGCTGAATTTGAATTTCGTAGTGTTGAGCATCATAAAAAATACATTACAAAACAAATTTTAGAATTATAACGATTTAGAATGAACCAAGTTGTATTTTAACAGAACATTTGGTTAAAACCATGTGGGTTAAACTGTCAAACATTATACTTTAGCATGTATTCATTGTACTTAGTTATTTTCTCTGAAAAGTTTATCCTAACACTTACGTAATAATACACAACGTAATAAGAGCTGTCAAAATAATAAAAGCACATGATGCATTATGAATTTAATAACTAACTAAATATCAAATTCAAATATATAAACAATTACCTGATATTTGATCCCTTTTTGTGAATACGACAAATGTCTGAAGGCAACATCCTAGATACCAATGGGACTGAAACAAAGGTGATCAATTATTATAAAAATACTCATTTTCATGCATTAAGTGTTTAATGTAATGTATAATTTTTTTACGATATTAATACACAATACTGAACGTGAAAGTGACACCACTACACTAAAAAATTTCATAGAAATAGTTTAATTTTAGATATTTTTCAAACTTTTTGAAGTTAAATCTTAATTATTGTTATTTACTATATTAGCAATATGGTCTGCTTTTCAAAGTTCATCAGAAAAATATACAAGTAAAATGTATAAATCTATTACTTTTGTTAGCATATCAAATAAAAGTAACTGGTCAAAAATATTTACCTTTTAACAGTAAAAAAATGGTAATAAATTTTGAGCTGCAGTTAAAAAAAAACAATAAAAACTTCAATTGAACAAGCTTAGTTTCAACCAGAACTACAAATGTCACGGCATCCCTCGAACAGACATTATGAGGCGTCATCAGAAGGAGCTAGATGGACATTTTCAAACATACAGATATCGCTATGAATCTGATCAGGAAACTTTTAAAATCTTATTTCTAAAAAAAGGTATGCGACAGATACTTTATCAAAAAAGTTCAGATCAGCAATATTTAGTATTTAAAGTGTTTAATACCTCTGGGGATACCAGATCAGGGGGTATCGGCTTTTGATCTGGATCAAAATTCCGATATGTGAGTGAGAATGGATGTGTGAAAGGGACCTTCCTGTAAAACGGATGTGTCATGCCGACGAGCAAAAAGTCGGACTTCCTCCCTTGTGGTGCTCAATAAAAACAGAAGCCACCCCTTTCTTCGTCTTAAAATCGGGTAGTTCTCTACTCCGGGTTCGGTTACCGAGTGGCATTAGAAACAACAACAATAAATAATGTAATAAAGATAGTTGCTAATTAGAATTAATTAAAATTTAATTTTTTTAAAAAATTCGAACAGATTTTAGTTAATCAAAATCTTTTCTTTTTCATTGTTTCTGGACTTGTTGGTATGCTTAGGAATTGATCCTTGATATTGCTTTGAAAATTATTTTTATCAGGGTTGTTATGATTTTACCCGACCCGAAAAAACCCAGGTGTTTTTTTCAAAAAAACCCACTTGAAAAAACCCAAGTGGGCAATTGAACTTAAAATTGCCTTCACTGAAAACTAAAAAAAAAGTAAAAACTTTATACATCCAAAAAATATACATTTCATATCATTTTTAATTAATATTTTAGTATTATTCTTAATATATTTTTACATATTTGTACCTTCAATATTTAAAATGCATTTACAAATTTAAATTTATACTAATTATTTAAGAATTAAATATAACAAATATATTTTTAAAAATTCTAATTTTAATTAATTTAACTAAATTTCTATCGTTACAATATTCCGGATTATATAATTTCACACATACACAAACAATACTTGGTTCTAGACAATACATTTATAAATTTAAATATACAACTATATCTAACAACTATATCAACTATATACTATATACACATATACAACTATATCATATACAACTATATATACAACTATATCAATATACAACTATATCAACTATATCTAACTATAGGCAATTATTTTTTAATTGTTCTAATTTAAATTATATCATTCCTGATTATCTCTCAAGATGTTCTGTTCTCTAGTGCGACGATAATTCAAACTAACCTAACTAAGATGTTCTGTTAGTTTTAAAAATTGTAATATATAGATAGTTAAAACTTCCCTCAATAAATCACAAAATCCTGAAAAACACATCCAAAATACTGAAAAAAACCATAAAACCCTGAAAAAACCTGAAACCCCCCCAAAACCCAAGTGGGTTGGGTTTTTCATGAAAAAACCCGGGTTTTTAACAACCCTGATTTTTATCCACTGTAAAGCATTGTTTCGCTTGTCAGCTTCTATCCAATTTCTCTCTATAGGTTAATACTGGGGAAGTTATAACCCTTAAAATAAACTCACCCCAACTTTGAAAATCCCACTTCAACTCCATGTAGAAATCTCCGATTTGGCTCAGAGCCAGGGTCAAGTCGGGTCTTCGGACCTCCATGGACTCCCTGGACTGAAGCTTCATCTTGCGAATCAACGACAGGACTGAAAAGGCAACACATGTTTTTTTTTTAAAAAAAAGTTAATTTTAGTTAAAACTATTAATTGTAATTGATGTAAGTAGATGGCACTACATGTTCTTGTCAATGTTATAAATATTAGTTGTTAAATAAACAAGTATTTTTCAATCTCTAATATTAGTGGGCCAGCATAGCTTTTTTTACACTCGTAATATGGAGTTTAGTGATTCTTTAGGTCCAGCTCAAAGTAAGCTCAATTATATTAGCTTAATTTAAATCTATTTTCATGAAACATAAAATAATTGCCCTAAATTTAGTTATTTGATTTTTAGTAAGGGTTCTTTTAGATATCTATATTTTTATTAGTTTGTTAAAAAAAATTAGACCTCTAATTTCCAAAATGGAAATTGTTCGAGCGTTAAACATTGTTTACATTTATATATGTTTGGGAACTCCATGAATAATAATTATCTGCAAACTATTTAATTTGTTATTTAATTATAAAATGGTAAAATTATTAGTTAAACATGCAAAAATTTCCAAAAACAAATTTTAGTTTATCATAAATAAAATCAATTTTTAAGTTGAAAAAAATTTACTCGTTTGTCGATCTCCGTAGCTTATGGCCTCGGCAAGAGGGCTCCACCCAAGTTTATTCTTCACTTTTACAGGTGCATTATGGGCGAGAAGCAGTTGAACACATTCTAAAATACAAAGTGCACATTAGTTTTACAAACACATATAATAGCAATAATTTTGACAAATATGTTGAGAAAAAGCTTTTCTCATATTTAAACCATTTGTTTTTATAAGATCAAAGGTAAAGCATTTTATTAAACATTTATTCAAACAATGCAGAAAAAACACATACCAATAAGTACGTAATAGATATTTATTATTTTATTTGCCTCTATAATGCTATATTTAAACCAATTCTTAAGATTTGTGCAATTATAGGGTGACCTTAATTCTTAATATTAGTTGATACTGAAAATAAAAAAAAATAAAAAATGTCACACTCAAATTTGTAATCTAAGCTAATTATACTATTTTTTAACAAATGAATACTTGTTAAACAAATTGCAATTGTTTAACAAATGAATACTTGTTAAACAAATTGCAAAAATTGTGATTGCTGGATTTAGAATATAACTTATGAGGAAACTATAGGGAAAGTTACCATCGTTTTTTTTCTCTATTTTTTTTATTGTCATTTGCTTACATGCATAATTGCAATAATAACAATAAAAATTAGTTTTTGTGACCTGATCGAAGTTCACAATAGGATCACTACACTGCTCTTGGCTACACAGGGTTGTGATAGTTTTACACGACTGGAAAAAAAACCCTGGTGGTTTTTAAAAAAACACAAAAAAAAAAAGAGCAATTGAACTTAAAATTGCCTTTGCTGATAATTAAAAAAAAGTAAAAACTTTTTATACAAACAAAAAAACATGTATTACATATCATTTTTAATACTTTACTGTTATTTTCAATGTAAAATTTTTACATTTTTGTGCTTGCAATTTTAAAATACTTTTACAAATTAAAATTTATAATAATTATCCAATATTCTGAAAAATCACCTAAAACCCTGAAAAAAACACCCAAAACCCAAGTGGGTTGGGTTTTTCAGGGGAAAAAACTGGGTTTTTCACAACCCTGTGGCCACACTCTCAAAGAAAATATAGAGCCACAGTAAATTAAATAATATAAAATAACTGTAAATAGTAAATAGTATGCTTACCTTTGTGGCCTTTCATGACAGCCAAGTGAAGTGGAGTATTACCTACAAAACAGTAAAACTTGGTTACAACGACAACTCTTTTTTAATGAAATAAATGATCAGTTCAGTGAATTGTCCATAGACTTAATTTTATTTCTTGCTTATAACAACCATTTTTAATTAACACCTTGGTTATAACACACACAAAAAAATATATGTTTATATTGTATATCCAAAATGTCTTCTGGAAGAGAAAATAAAAAATGTTTTCAAAATTTAATTTTTTTTTTATTTAACAACATAACAATTAAATTAATTTGTTAATCTTATTTTTTATTGAACACTGTAGTGAAGTGACTTTTTCTCATAAAAAACAATATTTTTCGTAACGACTGACATTCATAATTGAACTGTAGTGAATTGAAGAATTTATAAAATTCGTGGTTGCCTTGGCGACAGATTGGGCAGAACTTGCTGCGATTGTGACTGTTTAACATGGTTTGTGCTGTATCTTACAGAATTCTACCGTTTTGACTTGTACGTTTCTATTTGTCCTAAATAAAAAATGTATCGTCCTAAGAGAAGTTCTTCAAACACAAAATAGTACAATTGTATATTCAATATGTCTTCTAGAAGAGAAAATAAAAAAATGTTTTCACCATTTAAATTTTATTTTATTTGCCAAATTTTAAATTTCCCACCTAAAAAATATATTGACTGGAGAAGGAGAAATTAAACTAATACAAATAACTAGTTGATTCACATAAATGTTAATAGATAATGTACATAAGTAATCACACACACATACAAAATTTCAAATTTTTCACTACCGAAATTCCAAAAAATCCCATAAACAACTAAATACAAAAACACTAAAAAGAACAACTTTGTAGTCATTTAAGCACAGCAAAGATTTAATAGCTTTAGTGGTCGGCAGAGCATTAAAGATCAACAGCCCTGAAGTGGTTTAATGGGAATGGAGTGTTAAAATGACGTGAGGATTAGCTTTCAAATTACAACATCTTTAAGTTACGGTCGAGCTATTTTGTTTTGATGCACTTAAAATAAGGCATCTTTTGTAACTCTGGTTGGTTGAATTTAATTTTTATTTATATATTATAAAAAATATCTTAGGCAGGGCGGTGGGGGGCTCAGAGCTATTTTAAACCCTTTTAATAAATGTAGATAATTTTTGATTGAAATTAATTAAAATAATTATCAATATAAGTATGTTACTGCTACTAATTATCTATTTAAATTAATAAAAACCAATTTATTATACAGGTGTTCATTTAAATTTGGTCATTTCATTGTGGTGTTCATTTAAATTTGGTCATTTCATTGTGGTGTTCATTTAAATTTGGTCATTTCATTGTGGTGTTCATTTAAATTTGGTCATTTCATTGTGGTGCATTATGTCATTTATTTAATGTGCCCTCATCATAATGCAATGTGTTCAAGTATTTTTGCATTATCATAAATTCTAAGGAATGTTAAAAAAATGCAAATGTAATAAAAGTTGACGGTGCTTCGTGCCAGGATTGCTAAAACAACACAACTTGCGAACTTGGTGTTCCCATTGCTCCTTACCAGATGCAGTACCTAGTTACTTCTAAAAATAACAGACTCGGGTTTGTTGCTTTGGGCAACAAACAACTATTCTACCATGGCTAGTACTTGCAATCATTGTTTTAATTCGCGCCTAGAGTAACGAGTGGCAATCCATTTATTTTTGAAAATTTCGCCTAGAGTACACAGTGATTCCCTTAATTGTTGAAACGTCGCACTAGCTACGAATGGTTATCTATACGCACCTTTGGCTACGGATTTAGTTAGTTAATTATGTCGCATAACAAGAGTGAGTGAAATCAGTACGCACGTTCGGCCCGGCATGTTTTTTAAAAATCAGTATTACATGGTCAGTACTTAGGCCATTGAAAGCTAACAGTTTGGGCCGGGCAATTTTTAATACAGTAAAAATAAATTTATTAGTTTGCAAAATCGATTATAAGACCATCCTATTCATTCAAACAAACGCAACAAAAACGAAACTCACGAATACGTTTGAACAAAGTAATTATAATAATAATCTACGCATATCATCGCGCAACCTAATTCGCGCAATATACAGCCACGATTGGACAATAATATTAGAAAAAAAATCCCACGCGCCAAATCCGCTCAGTATAACAGCCCTACCACAAAAAGATTCCACAACGTATTCACAGAATCCATCACAAAAAATGTACGCTCCAAAGCGCCAAATCCTTCGACAGAGCACCGTCAACTTAAATTACTGCAAATTTACACATTAATACAGTATAAATGAATTTCACACTTGATCTACATTCGCAAACTCAGGAAAATTAATGACTGCTATGAATTAATGAATGAGTAGTCGATTTTTTTATTTTCTACAGCTGATGCTGCCTCAATCACAACGAATCTGCAAAAACGGTTTTTTGATTTTGACAACATCTGACTAACAAGGCAATATAGATAATTAAGTCAATTTCACTGTTACCACATTATATGTTAGGCAAAATTAGTTGAGTTGATGTCACACTAGAGCTACACGAAGGCCCTTGGCGACGGGCATCGTAAGTTCCTGCAAAATCAGGAAAACTAACGAAGGCTACAAATTAATGAATGAATAATCGTTTTCTAGAACTTTTCTACAACTTCAGCTGCACAATCACGAAATTATGCCACCCAATTTTTTCTCCTTCATGGTATTCTATTTACAAGCACTTCATAAAAAATATTTTGGTTAATTCCTAGTTTCGGTATATGGCGACTTTTTGAGAATTTTGGCAACAGAAAAATGGCGATAAATAATTCCAATCTGGCAACCATGTACTACTATACTCCCGCGCAATCTTTATGGCGACAGAAAGAAAGGGCGACCGTTGTTTACTTCGTCTTTTGGAATGGCGTCTCGGAAAATCAGGCGTCATGACGTGATGTCGCCAAATCTTGGCGACCAATTAAAGTCGCTGTATACCGAAACTAGGAATTAACCAGTATTTTTAATTATTTCTTTTTTTTAAATAAAAAAAATTTTTGTTAGTAGATTATACACTAATTTTAGATTCTAGTATTTTTCTTATTTTTAGATTCTACCGTTATAGATGTGCATATAATGTGGAATAGTAGACATAATCAGTTTCAGCAGTATTTGGCTAACGAGACAATTTGCATTGAACTATTATAGCTCTATTTCAATGACCACATTATGTGTTTGGGGGTAACTAGTTTTGTTTTCAAATAGCATAAACTGCAATAGAACTAAGTACGGAAATGTAAATTTACAAGAACCTGTTCTTATGTAGAAATCTTTAAATAAAAATATTATTTTATTATTATAAATATATACATTGACTGCTTCTTTATTGTTCATTTCATTCCTTAATTTGTAAACATGCAACTTCAAATAGATGTTGTAAAGGTAAACTATTGAGAAACGCAGTACTACCTCACATTGTTCTTATAAAATTATTTATGTAATTTTTTAATTGTAAAAAACTTTTATGTGACTTTTAAGGTATACTTGTAGGGTGTTTTTTTAAATATGGATTTTGATAAGAAAATAAAAATACGACTTACCGTGCGCGTCTTTCTGCCCGACATCGTGCGTCCGGAGACTTGCGGCGACTTTCTTGAGATCATTCTTAAAAACCGCTTCGTGGAGTTCGTAACGCAAATTGTTATCTGACATTTTGAAAATGAAACTAAAATGTCAAGTAAAACAAGGAGTATCAATGGTGAGAGTGCGGATTGCGTAAATGGCTACACACTACACAAATTCTACAAACCATGTTTGGGGAATCACAAATAGTGACTCTACATTATCTACCTCATAATTGTACTACTTCGAAACAACGAAAAAAGAAAGGTTAAAGGATTTTTGGGTGCAAATTACATAATATTTAATTAATATTTAGATGATTTGGGTGAAGGCAAAAATATGAAAGTGAAAGTAGATTTCACGATGTGTTTCTGCTTGAGTTTTTTGGGGGGAGTGGCTCGCCTTTCGCGGGGAAAAAATGAATGGTTAAATTTTAAATATTTGCCCTATTATTTTGTTTACCACAGTTTTACTTTTATAGGATCATAAAGAGATTTTTTTAAGTTTTTGGCACAATTTATAAAAAATAAAAAAAATGAATATTTGTTTTACAAACTTATTAGTAACCAGTAAACCAATATTCCTAAAAAGAACTGTGCTGAAGAAAATTAATATTATGATTTTCGTCCATATTTCTCGTAAATATTAATTTTCAATTATATCGCAATGAATAATTTTTTCGTAATTAGAAGAAGTAATATATTTTTGTGTGCAAAACACTGGAATCAGGTAGTTTCTTCTCGAACTTTTTCTAAAACAGCAACACAATGTAGGCTGTATCACATTTTTGACGAACCTAAAAGGCCACCAAATTACAAAGACAAAGAACCAGTCGTCGATTGGCTACCTTTTGAATGGAAATTACGTCCAAAGTTCAATGTTTTAAAAGAGAGTGGTAAATATCATATCTTTATCATAAATATATCCTCCCTAAGTGTGTTAAAATGCATTTTCGGAAAAGTTATGATATAATGGCCGGTCTCGATTCGGCGATTGGCGTTACGTTCCCAAGCAACTAAAATGTCCAAATGTGGCAAACATTACATATCATATTTAATACAATTAGGCAGGCATAGCAACCCTACTTTAAATGTTCAAGCTCGCCAAAAGTCGCCAATGAGAAGACTGCCCATTATATAGCTATATCCCTACCGTAGTTTCTAAAAAAAATATCAGTTTCTTATAGAGGTTGACTGTTTCAGAGGGTCCCTTTGTCGAAATTGTGGAGCAGATATGATATAATATCTGGTCTGTTCATTAGCGAATTTGGCGAGCTTAAAAAATTTAATGTAGGGTTGCCATAACTATCGAGTTTTATGCTATCTGATGTAAAAATTTTACCACATTTAGGAATTTCAGTTCCTTGTTGCCATCTCAAGGCTCTGTCCTTTATATCATAGCTGTTCTGATATTGTAAGTAGTAGATGATATATCTTCAAACTCAGCAATTCGAGTCCGTTTTCCCTTTGAGTATCAATTACTTTATTTTTTCCTTTTTTGTGTTATTCTATCTTATCTTATTCATTCTTTTTAGTGCCTGCTTAAATTTCATAATTGTATTGGATGTAACCAAAGCAAATAATAAGCCTCAATGAATCAATCCAATATAATCTAGGTGACTTTTAGCTCTATTTAACGAATTTCTTCAAAGGGACTCCCAAGTAACTGTGTTTTAAGAGGGATTGTCAGCCCCATTAGAGCTAATGCATTAGTTTTGGAATCACAACTTTCGCCGAAGTATTGCTTTGCCATGTTAGCCCTTTTTCCCCAGGTATGGGAATCAACATAACATCGAAATGAAACAAATTTGAAACGAACATGTTATCTAGTTATTTAATTATATATTTTTGAAGTTTTAAAATGCCAAAAATTACAGCAGATGGCGACACTATTTTAAAACTTTATAAATTAATAATTAAATAACCGGATGTTATTTTCTTTTCAATTTTGTTTTAAATTTATGCTATGATGATTCCCATACCTGATGAAAATGGGATAACATGGCAAAGCAATTCTTTTGCAAAAGTTGTGATTTCAAAACTAATGCATTAGCTCTATGGGACTGACAGTCCCTCTTAAGCAATGCAGTGGTTGATAAAATGGCTAGCACTTTTTGGTATCACCACTATGATTTTTTAACTTGAAAAGATGCACAAAATGATTTGGTTAAAAGAGTATTTTTTTACAATTTGTTACATTTTCCTGTAGTTCAGGGCTCGAAATTAACTTTTTATGCCAGGTGCACGAGTGCACCCAAGTCTTGTGAATTAGGTGCACTAAATAATAGTTATGTGCACAAATATAAATATTATGTGTACACATATAATCTGAATAACAAGTTAAAAAAAAACTTTTCTTCATACAAACTGACTAAATGCAGGGTTTCCGCGCATATGAAAAGTCATGAATTTGGACATGTAAATTTTGTCATGAAAAGTCATGAATTTAGCAAAAAACGATCAAAAGTCATGAAAATCGTTGTATTCGAATCGCTGTAGTTTCGCAACTTTCGGATCGCTGTAGTTTCGCGACTTTCGGATCGCTGTAGTTTCGCGACTTTCGGCTCCCCGGAGTTTCGCGACTTTCGGATGCCCGGAGTTCCGCGACTTTCGGATCGCCGTAATTTCGCGACTTTCAGATCACCGTAATTTCGCTACTTTCAGATCACCGTAATTTCGCTACTTTCGGATCACCGGAGTTTCACGACTTTCGGATCGCCGTAATTTCGCGACTTTCGGATCACCGGAGTTCCGAGACTTTCGGATCGCCGAAGTTTTGCGATTTTCGGATCGCCGGAGTTTTGCAATTTTCGGATCGCCGGAGTTTTGCGATTAAAACTTATGTGCACAATTTTCTTTTTAGGTGCACCCGTGCACCCGCTAATTTCGAGCCCTGCTTTAGTTGAATTCTTTTCTCAACTGAAATGGTTAAACATAGTTATAGAACGCTTTACCCAATACTGTCATTATGTTATAATTATCATTTTAAAGTACAGTCAATACTCGATAACTCAAAGTCCCAGGGGACTCCCAAAAATATTCGACTTATCCGAAGTTCGAGTTATCAAAGTCCCATTCCTTTCTACTGGTACTTAGGATGGGTCGACATGCTTTGATAGGTGCCATAATACTATAGTTGTAAGCATTTCAATTTTTTAATAGCCTATGTAAACAACACAAGAAGAATGGGGTCAAAAGGTTTATTAAAACTCAACTTTAACAAAATTTGACCTCATTACTTATTAATTAGTATACAAACCATGTAAATATCATTTGGAAAAAAACAGATATGTCTTGTTTGTATTTTTTAAGGCTGTTGCCATTCACAAAGTCACCTAGTTTTTGAAGTTTTGAACTGAATTGTGTTTTTATAGGGGAAATCTATCACAAAAACTTTGACTTAGAAGATGTTCACTTTGAGTTATCGAGACAGTTTTTTTATAGAAAAGTATAGAAATGATTCGGGACTTTATCAAAAGTTCGAGTTAGCGGATTATTCGACTTATTGGAAGTCAGGTTATCGATGTTTGACTGCATTAAGGACAAAGTCTGGTCTGCTATCTATTGTAAAGTTTGTCTATTTGTGAAATTTTATAAATTACTATATTGCTTGCATACTTATATGTCATTGACAGTTTTATTGAAGCTACTAAAATAAGCCAATTTATACAATAAACTGATTGGTTCTGATAAAATGCTTGAATTCAAATGATGCTTCCAAACTAAATTTTTATTTAACATTTGGTTACTTTTCCGTGAACAGGGTATTCTAGTGAAACTGCTTCTTATATATAATATAGTTTTAATCAGCATTTTTAGCATACTAATATGGCATGTTTTTTTTTTTCATTTTAGGTGACACCATTTTTGAAAACACAACAGACATGTCTCTGCCTAAGCCAGATTTTGAGCTGTCAGATGAACTCAAAACGTAGGTTTACTTAAAATGTTTCTTTACCAAATTCTTATCAAATTATAAGAAGATCCTTTCTCCGAAATGTAACCTGAACAGAAATTAGTTTAATATATATATATATATATATATTATATATATATATATATATATATATATTATATATATATATATATATATATAATATTATATATATATATATATATATTAATATATATATATATATAAATATACATAATATATATAATAATACAATACTAAAAACAAAAAAAAATCCTCTATTTGTATTATGTGTTTGGTATGTTATATATTTTTTCAATTGCTTTATGTGTTATATATATATTATATATTATATATATATATATAATTATTATATATATATATATATATATATATATATATATATATATATATATATATATATATATATATATTATATATATATATATTATATATATATATATATATATAATATAGCTTCTGAATCCAATATCTGAAAATTAACTCTAGTTTTACTTCTGATAAATTCTATGTAAACATTTCACTCAATACATATGAATTATTTACATTTGATGTTATCAGTTTTATACTTTCTATATATTAATCAGCATAAAATTTTATTTTAGTGCAAGCCCAGAAGTGAAACACTATTTTTCACTTGCATCAGGAACCCTGGTTTGTTTTAAAACTACCTTTATACTTTCTTTAGCTTTTACTAGGGATGCACCGAATACCAAATTTGGCCGAATAACGAATATTCAGCCAAAGTCTAAGCCGAATATTCGGCCGAATACTGAATATTCGTCCTACCTAAACCATTTTTTTTTATCGGATCTAAGTAAGTTGTATTTATTATTCATCAATTTCAATTGAACATATAAGTACACGATCACACAATAATTTTAATACAATATAGCTATTAAATTTTTAATTGAAGCAACACAGTATAAAGTAGTACTCGTTTGTTATTAAAACAAGCCTTTTAGAAAGTGTAAATTGGTAAAATCACAACACAAAAACGGTAGAATGAAAATCAGAAAAAAATAATAAAACACCATGGCGTACAATATTATTATACAACTAAAATTAATTTTTTTTTATCTTTTAGTGAAAAAATTGTAATTGTGATATATATAGTAATTATTGTTTTTTTAAAGGCCCACTCATTGTAACTTGACTTAAAGAGACATGTTTATTTAATACAACTTGAGTAAAGCTTGATTTAACATTATAAATAACTAAAACTTAAGAATTTGAGTCTATATTATAAAAGAAAACAAGTCCTGTTTGGGAATTTTACGACGTTTTATATTTTATAAGATAACTTGAAAATTTGAAAATTTTTAAATTTCACTATTCGGCTGAATAGTTAAGCTATTCGGCCAAACCGAATATTCGGCTAAAGTGGCCGAATACCGAATAGTAACCGAATATTTGGTGCATCCCTAGCTATTACTATTATAGTTGTATGTATATTATTTTATGTGTTCTGGGTTATTACTTGTTACACAATGGCCAAACACTAAATTTCATTTAATTTCCTAAATGAAATAGTTCAAAAGAAGAAGAAATATTTGGAAAAAGTAGCTGAAAACAAAACTCAATAAGATAAAATTTCTCAGTTATTTTAATGTATGCATGGATTCTTGAGTTTTTTTTAAGGGACAATGATTTTTTGTTCTTTCAAACTGTACTAGAGTGAGAACTAAAACGCTCTAAGGAGGATGGTTTTAAAGCGGAAAGGTTTCAAAAATAAAGAGCTTAGTAGAAGAACGTACTATGTGCAGGGTTCGTACGCCTCCTGAAATTTCTGAAAAATTCCTGAATTTAAATTTTTTCTTTTAAGGGCCCTTATTACTCCTGAAATTTGTGTCTCATCTCCTGATATTTTTTCTCCCTCTCCTGAAAAAATTGATGACTTTACTTTATTCGGAATAAGTCTACATGCTACATGCACAGTAGAAAAATCGAGTTCAGACATTGTGATAATAGTTAATGTCCCGGAATGCCCCGCACAACTCTACTGAAGATTTTTTCTTCTTCTGCTTAGTCATTTGAAGTGCAGTGAAGTCACTAGACTAATACGATAATAAACAAACATATTCAATTTTATTCCTTGTTACCTCCTTAATTTCACTATCATAGATAGAGTATGAACCCTGTATGTGACAAAAATTTGAAAAAGAAAAAATGATCTTTACATTTTTTAGTTTCCAATTCAATCTGTTAAAAACAGTACTTGCAAATGGCGACAGTAGATACCTAATTTAAAAATGAATGAAAGAATGAACTTGTTATCTTTAAAGGATGGAATAATAAGTTCATTGAAACAAAAATTCATTTTTTTTTAAATGTCACATTGCACCACTAAGCTCTTTAAATGAATGCTGATTCATTAAATCTCTCTCTCCCTGCTATGGAGTGCTCTATCATTATCAGTAGGTTTAGACCAGTGGTTCCCAACCTTTTCTGGACCATCGCCTCGTATTTTAGGTTGATTAACATCCACCGCCCCCTTTTAATTTTCATGTTATGTCTAATCATAATTTGAGTTAAAGTGTAACGATAAAACAGTTTTATAACACTTACTACTATTTATAAAAACAACCATAGAAGCTTTATCCAGTCACTTTTAAATAAAATAGAAAAAACATAAAACACATATTTTTAAAGAACAAAAGTGAACTAATTAACAGATATTTTTACTGGTTTAATGTAAAAATTGGCTGGTTTGGTTATGGTTGGAGAATGGTTTTACTGTACAAAGGTACAACATTATTTTAATTTTCCCCCTTTGAATACTCATCGCCCCTCAAGTATTTTTTGCTCCCTTGATAACACAAATCGCCCACTTGGGGGCGATCGCCCCCAGGTTGGGAACCGCTGGTTTAGACAATCTTTCATTTTAACATTTCTTTTTGTATTTCAGAAAGATCTCAATGAAGTTTGTAAGAGACAGCTACTGAAAAGGATCCAGCGGCACCCGAATGACTTTGATTCTCCTGAAGTCAAAAGTATTTTTTTACAAATTTATTTTAGTTTACTTTCTGTTATTAAGTTCAGAGCTTTATTCCATTTGTAAAGTTCCTTAAACAATGGACAATGGCAACTGGGCAATTCTACCATGATTTTAATTTTTCGGGTACTATATAAAACTTGTGAAAGCAAATAATAATTAATAATAAAAGTTAATGAAGTAACTTCAAATATACGGCTGTGAATGCTTAAGATGTCCATAAATAATGCGAGGCAGTTTGGGATTTTTTTTACCCTCCTCCCCCACACCTAATCTCATGCCAATCATATCAAAATTCATAATTTTTTTTGTTGGATTTCAAATAGTTGTTAAAACCCTCATATCTTAACAAAAAAAATTGTCTTTACCTTTCAATTGTAATAAAGAAAGCCAGGAAGTGCAAAAAATATTAGTTGCCATTTGTAATGTGAATGTGTGCGTGTTTTCCGAACTATAATGTTAGCGACATGTTGCAGTATAATTTACAATTTGTGAGGATGATTCATCTGTTTATACTTGTTACCAGGGATTGGAAAGTTACTTTAAAAAAGTAACTGCGTTACAGTTACTTCATTAAAAAAGTAACTCTTTACGATAAACGAAACATAAGCACAAACAAAACACTGTAATTTTAATTACTGAACATTTTTTAAATTTTAATCCGTTACCCTGATAATCATCCGAAAAAGAGTCCATCAGTAAACGCTTGGGAGGGTACTGACAGAAATAGGGGTAGCTCAAGAATGATCGTGCACTTCCTGTCTCCCCCATCCCCAACCACACTACTTTTCCAGGAGAAGGACTTGTTGTTGGTCATTGTTCTCGAACACATTCATTCAGACAACACACAGAGGGGTTTGCACTGAGGGATCCAACCTGCTTGGCAGTTAGCGTGATTTATTTCATAGCCCTTCTTTTCGGTAGATGCTTGTAATTGCAGGGCTTATTATGTGATACTTGGAAAGGTAAACACACACACACAGACAAGGAAAAAATTCGTACTTTGGCAATTCTGGCTGAAAGCCGCCTTCACGCCTTTAGCAGCCATAGTGGACAATTCTATTATACTTTACTTTTTAACTCCCAAGAAAAGCTCGTATTTCGGGAATGCAAAATGTTCCTTTTTAAAAAATTTTTTTTTAGGAGTGGAATTTCAAAATTATCACCAGATAGCCTTCGGAAAGTAACGGAAAAGTAACGAAATTTTTTGTTACTTCATTACCGCTAAAAGTAACTGAGTTACAGTTAGAGTTACTTTCTGAAAAATGTAACGGCGTTACCTAAAAAAAGTAACTGTTACAAGTAACGGCATTACAAGTAACGCGTTACTCCGAACCTGCTTGTTACCATTTAAATTAATTTCATAATGTTATGTGTTCAAATTATGATAATTCAATGAATTTTTCAGTTGCTTTGCTGACTATAAAAATCAGAGCTCTTTTTATACATCACCAGAAGTTCGCAAGAGGGGTAAGATTTTTTTTTCTGTTGCAACACAAATCCTGTTTTGACATGTTATTTTAATAGTTTATGTACTGGCTGCTATACAAAAGAAATAGCACCTGACAAATATTAGAATTACAAATTAATTTTACTGTCTGTTTATTAATACAGGTCGTAAATCAAAAAGATCTATACTAGAGTGTATGGGAAAGAGTAGGTTTACTCAATCTAGACTAACTTCTCAAAAATTATTATTCAATTATTTCACTTTGAAATCTGACTATAACAGCATGTCTCAAGGAAAATTTACTTTACACTTTAAACCATATTAAATGGTCCTAGTTGGTTAAGGCTTTCGCCTTGCATGCGGGCGATCCCAGGTTCGGGCATTGCCAAAGTAACCAATGTGCCAACCTATAATGTGCAGGCAAAAACTGTCTGACAAATACATACCCCGTGTAGAGGGAGTGCATGTTAAATATGATCCAAAGTCCCAACGCTGTGTACGATGTTGCCCTTAATACAATACAATAAACAATCTGCTCATACTACTTTGTCAGGGGGACAGAGCATGAACAGAGGGGGCGTTTCTGTTTGCGCTAAATCATAAGATCAAATACCACAACTGTCTCCAACACTCAGCAATAGCCAGTTGCCCTTAATAGTTGCATTGAGTGCCTACTCGGGTGACGGCTCGTCACTTGACTGCGGTTCTAAATTACGGCGCCCGTCGTCAATAGCCCTTGCGTAGCTCTAGTACGACGCTAATTCAAACTAAACTAATCTCTTGACAGGATGCCAAAGTCAGCCGCATTGCCTTCCCCTGCATGGTGCAGAAGCGAAACCAGCTTCTGAAGCACATGCGCAATCTTGATGAAGAGAGGTTCCTGTGGCTGTTGGATGAGCTGAAGCTGTACTACAAGCCACAGCCTCTGGACTTCCCGAGGGAGAAATACAGCCGAGAGTCCGATCTGAGGAGACTCACGAAGGAGTATTGCGAGAATAAGGTAATGTTTTTTTGTGTGTTAGCGACATTTTAGGGTTAACACTAGCAAATTAAATTTGAGGGTACAAAATTAAAATTTGGTAAGACAAATGTGGTTTGACAAAGACCAGAAAGAAAATAAAAACTCAAGTACATGTTTTTCACAATAGATCTACCTATGTATACTGCTCCTTCAAATCATGTCTGAAATCAACCTACAGCTCAAACTAAAAGAAATATGTACACACATAATTTGATTCACGAGTTCATAGCTGTCAGACGTCATAATAAGGTTTTTGAGAAAATTGTGCATGTGCCATAGAACTTTTTAGGTTTTAAAGTTATTTAACATACCTTATGAGGCATATAATTATCTTTAAAATGAGTGCTTTGGTTTGAGTTTTTATTGAAAATAGTGTAGTGTTACACATTCCTAGTTTTAATTAAGATAAATATTCACCAATTCTGACGTCTAGTTATATTGTATTGCTACTTTTGTGATTTTAGATTGAAGATAAAAAGGCAGCTTACCATGCAGAATTAAAAGCGCAGCAAGAGACATTTTTAGAGGAGAAAAAGCAAGTGCTGGCTTGGATCGCAGAAGAGGAAAAAGCAATAGCTGAACTGAATGTGTGATTTGTTTGTGTTGTATTTCGTAGAAAAAAAATTAATAAAATGTTTTTAGTCTTTAGACTTTTTTTTTTTATGGCTGGGTACCAAGGAGTTATAAAATGTTTGGAAGGATAAGGATTTAGCTCAGCGGTTCCCAACCTGGGGGGCGATCGCCCCCAAGTGGATGATTTGTGTTATCAAGGGGGCAAAAAATACTTGAGGGGCGATGAGTATTCAAAGGGGGGAAAATAAAATAATGTAAAAAATCTTTGTACAGTAAAACCATTCTCCAACCATAACCAAACCAGCCAATTTTTACATTCAATTCTCTTAAATTTTCTAGAAACCAGTAAAAATATCTTAGTTAATTATTTCACTTTTGTTCTTTAAAAATGTGTTTTTTTCTATTTTATTTAAAAGTGACCGGATAGCTTTTTTGGTTGCTTTTATAAACGGTAGTAAGTGTTATGAAACTGTTTTATAGTTACACTTTAACTCAAATTAAGATTAGACATAACATGAAAATTAAAAGGGGGCGATGGATGTTGACCAACCTAAAATACGAGGCGATGGTCCAGAAAAGGTTGGGAACCACTGATTTAGATGATTGCCTTGTTGAAACCTAGTTATTCAGGAAAGTGTTTTTATATAAAAAAAATTAGATTTTTTGTTGTTGTATCAGATGCAATGTTGATAAATTGTGTTCTAGTTTTTGTAGTCATTTGATAAATATAAAAAAGAAAAATTCTTTAAAACAATTTTGAATGTAGTTGGATGTACAACACAAAATAAACATGCTTAAATTACTGATGATAGTATTTTTAAACTTGGGGCACATGCATTTAAATGTTTTTTTTTATCTATTTAAATTTTTTGTTAATAAAGATAACAAATGTATGATGATTAGGGATACAACGAATACCAAATTTGGCCGAATACCGAATATTCGGCCTACCTAAACAAATTTTTATTTTTTGTGTGATCTAAGTAAGTTGTATTTATTATTCATCAATTTCAATTCAACATAAACGTATAAGTACACAATCACACAATAATTTTAATACAATATAGCTATTAAATCTATATACATAAAAGGCAACTTCCGTTTGTTTGTATAAGACACGAGATCTAAAGAACCACGCAACAGATCATCACGAAATTTGGCACAAAAATTCATCTCATCTCTGGAACAAACATAGGCTAAGAATTTTTAGAATCAGACCATTCCTTCTATAGTTTTCGAACGTTTTTATTCGAATTTTGTGAAAAAACTACACCACTTTGGCTCAAATCCGATCTTTTTTTACTTTCCTGATGCCATCGGCTGAAAAAATTAAATAAAACTTTTAACGAAAACATTTAAAATTGAAAATGTTTATTTTATTCTGTTGCCATTACCTTCAGAAACTAAATTCATTATTTGAAAAATAATTGACATGTTTCAAGTGACGTAATTCCGCCAGTCTCCATTCCCGGATTTTATTGTGGGCTTATTTGACGATTTTTTCATTGATTTTCTGTTGACTGCATGTATGTATATTTAAGCAATAAATGTATAGTTAAGCTATTACTGAACGATGATGGTTAATAAAGGCCATCGCACTAGAGCCGCATATTAGTGTTTTATATATTTATTTTTTCGCCAAATATGTTGCCAAACTCGCCAAATTATTAACTAAATCTCGCCAAATGGGCAATTTCTTTTATAAATATTTATAATCTGGTCGGTTGTTCGAAGGTCATTGTGTTAGAGCTGTAAAATGGGTGTGTTTGTAGCTATATCTATTTTCTCGCCAAATTATTTCCCAAAACGCGCCAAATGAGCTAAAAGCTTTTATGTATTTATGAGGGAATTATGATGACATTTATGAGTGTATTTTATAGCGTATTTTTCATTTTGGAATTTTAAGGCAATGAAACGGGATTTTATACTTTATAACGAGCGGGAACAATAACATAAGTTTATGATCATATAACAGGTTATATGGTACACATATTTGGAACGATCATTCAATTATTGTACATGTCTGCATTGATTTAGTACTGCATACATTTGCATTGAATTCTTAATTTTTCAGCATTTGTATTGAATTATGGTAGAAATTTGTACTGCTTATATTGTATTTATATCTACAAAGTGTCAAAAAAAAGTTACTTAATTATAGAACTCCCTTGAATTGCGTTAAAATAAATGTTTGAGACCCTTTTAAGATTTAGCCGTTTTTCCATTTTTAATTCTTACTGATTATTTTTTACTTAAATATGTATTCTTTTGAATTTGAGCTTCTTATCAAAGGTATTTTTGAAATTAATATTAATCGTTACTATATCCAAGTTGGGTAATTAAATGGAAAATTACTGGGTAATCTTCATATCTTATGTAACTAAAATGAAAGAAAAAAAAATAGTTAAATTGACTGTTAAATTATTTTTCCACCTCTACCCGTGCAACGTCGGGTATAACAGCTAGTTTTTAATAAAGCAACACACAATAAAGTAGTACTCGTTTGTAATTAAAACAAACCTTTTAGAAAGTGTAACTTGGTAAAATCACAACACGAAAACAAACGTAAGTATGAAAACAAAAACAGAAGTAGGTGGATCCGATGTAGAATGAAAATTAGAAAAAAAAAACGTGGCTTACAATATTATTACAAATTTTTTTTTTTTTTATCTTTTAGTGAAAAAAAATTACAATTGTGATAGGCATCCCTAATGATAATGAAATAAATTATTAAGAAAAAAACTCCATTCACAGACAACAAATATTTATTATATACAACTAAAAACGACACTATTTGCACTTATTAAACGTCTTCATATACCTCTTAGGAGGAACTAGATCATCTTTAAGGCCACATCGTTTTTTTGATTTCTCACGTTTCTTTCCTGCTTCATTATTATCCTCACCGTCGCTAAGCTTGGCATCTGAATTGTCAACGAGCTGATGGTTCACATGCAAATACTGACACTTGTCTCCGAGCCTGCATTTGCCCCTCCTGAATTTGTAGCAGATTTTTTTCTTGGCCTCTGGCTCGTTCTTGATGGCCGTCATTTTGACATGTTTTTCGAGGATCGACTGTTCGTAGTTTTCGGCATTTTTATACGGGTTTGTGAACACGGAGGTAGGGATGTTGCCAGGTTTGTGGTCCAGCATTTCCAAAGCGGAAGCTAAGGGAGTTATTTGGTTTTCGCTGTAATTGAAAAAGATTTTTAGAATCAAAGTGGGCAAAAATGTCGGTAAAATCAAGCTTTTTTTTAAAATTTAAAGAATTCTATGGTTTTTATTTTTTTTTAAAGTAAATATTACATCCATTTGAACTGGTAAGAATCGAAACCTGTAGATATTTTTAATCTTTTCCTAGCATACACAGTACACTGTAATATATTTCAATTTGAAGCATGTAAATTCATCCCCCCCCCCCATTTTAAGCTTGAATTTAAGAATATGTATAGGAGGACCAAAGAACCGTAATATACAGAAATAAAGGGAAAAACTATAGTATACTATTGTACAAATTTCTATACACTTGTCTACTTTTATTTTTATTTAAGAAAAGTATGTTTAACTTACTAGAATAAAAAAAATCATTTTTAATCATTATTTAAGAAAAGAAATATATAATCCTCACAATTGGAATGTTTAGGACCTCAGCCATAGGCGTACAGGGCTTACAGGGTGAAAATTGGGTACTTTTCTAATAGGCCTGTAGGCTCAAGCAGATTATAGCTAACTAGACACACATAAAAAGCAACAGCATTAAAATTTGCAAATTTTCAAGATACCTATAATTCCTGAAGTCTTAAATTAAATGAAAAAAGGTTTCAAGTTGCAATCAGCCAATTTATTAAAATTTGTTATATACCTGGTGCTTCTAGGTTTGGCGGTGTGTACAAATAAAGTTGCTAAAGGGCTTCAAGAATTGTTTCCAAATTTGCTTAAAGAATTCTTGCTGGCAATATAGCATTTTCTAGCTAACTGCTTTCACATTATGATGCTCATTTTCAAACAAATTCGTGGAGTTAAAGGCTGACGGGCAAATCACTTTTATGCATATGTGGAAGGAGCTAATGATTAAAAAAGAGCCGATGTTTAAACAGGGGCATCGTAAAATATTTAAAAGCTTCTTTCCTACTTATCCAATAAAATGCTCCTTTTCTGCACATGGACGGAGGAAAGTAACCTTATAGGCTATGTATCTGGTTCGCGTGCCCAAAGCGACCTCAACTTTCAAACATCCCTTTTCTTCAATTTTTTTTTTTTTGAATTTTACTTTTAATTAGCTAATGTAAGGGAAATGAAAATCTTGCAAAGGGACGGAAGCTTAGTGTTTTTAGATGTTTTGGAGGGTGCCGATTTCAAAAAAGTGGTTTTGAACATTGGTCCATCTGAAACCACTCTGCAACTCAAAATAAAAGAGCTGCAGACTTCAAATTTGGTACACCAGTTCCTACAACCTGTCGGATGACGGTTTTCGAGAAAACCGTGCAAGCACTAATATGGTAGCTGCTCAATAACTTTTTAGGTTTTAAAGTTATTGAAAGAGATTATACAATTACCTTTAAATGCATTAATTTATTGATTGGTAATTGAAGTTGTTTAGTGTTACCCCTAGTATTTAGTGTTTTTTTAACCTGGAACAACACAGTTGGTCAAATTAAATCATTCATTTTTAGAATTGCTAACACAGCTGTAACTTGTTGGTATATCATGATGTTTTAACAATGTTGGTAGATATACGTCCCCAACCAACTGCCAATAGACTTTCATTGAATCACAATGACCTGGAATCAGTATGGTACTATCTTTTACAATACGGCGACTTTTTATTTCTCGCCAAACTTGTTGGCGAGAAAACATCGCATAGCGACGCGTGATCGCACGATGCTACTCGGAAACCGCGAAGTCAAACAACTGTGTTGCCAGATTGGAATTATTTATCGCCTTTTTTCTGTCGCCAACGTTCCGAAAAAGTCGCCGTATACCGAAACTAGGATTTAACCCATTGTTTATTATTACATTATTTTTAGTTACATTTCCGGAACTCCAGTTTAAAATAGAAATCATTGTTTTCAACACAATGGTCTAAAAATTTGGTAGTTTTCCATTTTATTAAATCTTAATTGCTACATTAAACTTCTTGTAAGAGGATCTTGGAGGAGGTTCTACATAATAGGGTAAAAAATAAATACTTCATATATTTATTTACTCTTTTAGTTATTTTTAATGCTAGTTTTATTCAGAATTTAATTGTTAACTTAGAGAATAAATATTTTAAGTTCAAAACCCATAAAAACTTGATTAAATGAAGTTTTAAAAGTTTACTAGTATAAGTAAAAAAATTCTCTGCGCTGCATACCTGGATTTAGAACCAATATCATCATCTTCTTCTTCACTAGAGGAATCATAATCAGCAACCAATGATTTAGAAACTTGCGAATCCATTTTTAAATAATTATTTTGCTTAATATAATCACATTTTTTAGTTTCTCATCTCAATCTTGGTTTTGTTTGTTTATTGTTATGCGTGTTTTTTTTTTAAAGAGTGTAAAAGTTCAAAACTTTTTGTTTTCATTGAAACATACAAGCACCCATCGCCTAAATATTCTGCCGCTAGAGTCCACTGCAATATTTAACATTGTTAGATTAGTTTATTACTTATTTAGTTTTTCACTCTATAGTTTTTTTTATTACAACAAAAACCTATCGATACAAAAAATAATTAACTCTTGGTGAAAAAGCCTATGAAAAATCATGGCGCTGCAACATTGTTAATCATTTTCAACCGTTCAACGATGTAAGTACAGAAGACCGATTAAAAAGAAAAGGTTGGGTAAGGTAACTAAATGAATAATGACTTGGCGAGAAGTGCTACCATATTTGTTAGTTTATCACAAATTTGGCAAAAAAAGTATTAATAAGGTAAGATGAAAATATGATTTAAGACTATATTCTATTAGTTTTTTTTATATTTTTCAATTTATAAAAGTTCTTTAATAACGAAAAGTTAAAATATCGGTTTTTCCCTGGTTTTTTCATTAATAAAATGAAATTCAATTTTTTTTCAAAGTCGAGTCTACAACTACGCCAGTAGTGGTTACACTGACTTCAAGGATTAATGAAACGCAGATAGCGTTTTCCGTTTCGTTTCGGTTTGACGGTTTTCGGTTTTCCTCAAGGGAAGGATTGAAATTGAAGGTTATATTTTGTAAATATACTTTGATAAATTGAAATGTAAGTTTTACTAAATTATAGTTCTAGTATTTACTATGTTATTTGGAAAGTTATGTTTGATAAAAGAAAGAGAGTCATTTTTAAATTTTGTGATCTTTTCGATTCTTAAGTTCAGATGTGAAATAAAATTATTGGTGCTTTAAAATCTGATTATAGGTTGTGAGCATTATTAAATTTTTTGAAACTGTTTCCCTTTTAAGCGTTTAGATTTGGAATTAAACTGAAAAAGTACAATGTGTTAAAGACATTTTTCAGGAATTCGTAAGTCAAATTAATAGTTTAAAGCTGTATTCAATATTATTTTCGCTTTGTGAACATCTTATTTGTTTGTAAACAAATGCCTTGCAACTTCTAATAATAAAACATGAACTCCATTATACTGAATACTCAACAGAATAAATAGCATCATCTAGATTCTAGTTATTGAAATAACACAACCTAAATAAAATGCAGTAGGATTCAGAGTTGTTGATTATGAATTTATTATTGTTTTATTATGAATTTCAGTAAAATTTTTTGCTATATCAATATTAATATATTTTGTTGTTCATTGCTAACATATAACTGCTGACATATTTTGGATCAGATTTACTGTACAGTCCCCCTTGGTGCGATGTTTTCGGATTTGGCGATAAATATTTTTTCTGGCAACCTGTCCGACTTGTAACTGAAGATTCAAATTCTATGACTTTGCAACCGATGGCGTTTTCCGGCAACCCTATCGGACTGTTGGTTGAGTTTTCATAAGAAATATTCCTATACCTTCTTTTCTTTGAATAGTGGTTTTTAAAAAAAGTCGCCAAAAGACGGACTTTTGGCGCACTTTTGGAAAGTTCGCTAGGGGGGACCGTACAGTAAATCTCTACCCCTAGTACCCTTTGATCTTCCGGAAAGCTCTGCTATTTTTGATGCCATTTGTTACGAGTTACTTGTGCGAGAGTGGATTTTCTGAACTCTTGTACATAAAAAATAAACATAGAAGCAGAATAAGTATTGAAGAGTAGTTAGGAGTGAAGAGATAAGTTCCATGGCTCCTAATGTTAATGTTTTAACCACAGGCAAACAACAAGTTTCACAGTGAAAGGCTATAAAAGTATATTTTGAACGATGATTAATTTTTTGCTGTACTATTTTTTATTAGTAATTTTTTTTATCGTCCTATGGTTAAAAAAATAAACTGTAAATTAATACAATTTCCATCTTTTTATTTCTTTTTTATTATAAGCATGTGTTATAAATAAACAAATATCTAACTATTAAATATGAAGTTTTCTCTGAACTTAATTAAAAAATAATTAAAAAACCTTTAATAATTTATTATATATTTATTTAATATATATTATTATATATTTAATATTTATTATATATTAATTTATTATATATTATATTTTTATTTAAACCTTTAACCTAAAATTAATTAAAAAACCTTTGAACACAATTTTAGACGAGTAAATATTATACGTTTATTAAAATATTTAGGTCTGGTGGTACGCCGTAATTTTTTAAAAAGTCAAGTGGTACGTGGGTGCAAAAAGGTTGGGAACCCCTGCATTAGGATTTAGGACATCTAATCATCAAACTTATAATGAAGGATACTTCCCAATGGCTTCATTTTGATGGGTGACTCTTGACTCAAATGAGCATTCATTAAGATGTTCTTTTAGGAATATTATCATGAACGTATCCTATACTTTATTCTTAAAGCTCGAAAATAAAAATAAATAAAACCCATACGTCTTTGAATTCTATAAAATTATATTCATTATTAAGAGGGACTGTCAGTCCCATAGAGCTAATGCATTAGTTTTGAAATCACAACTTTTGCAAAATAATTGCTTGGCCATGTTATCCCAATTTCACCAGGTATGGGAATCATCATAACATCTATTTAAAACAAAATTGAAACGAAAATAATATCTAGCTATTTAATTATTAATTGATAAAGTTTTAAAATAGTGTCGCCATCTGAAGTATATTTTTGACATCTTCAAACTTCAAAAATATATAATTAAATAACTAGATACCATTTTCGTTTCAAATTTGTTTCATTTCGATGTTATGTTGATTCCCATACACGTACACGGGGGGAAAGGTCTAACATGGCAAAGCAATACTTCTGCAGAAGTTATGATTCCAAAACTAATGCATTTAGCTCTTTGGGACTGACAGTCCCTTTTAAATACAATGATCATTTGCTTTCTAAAAAGATGTGTTGTACTTAAAAACAAGTGCAACTAAAAAAACAGTTGAACCAAATTATAATGCAAGTCATTAGATAAACATAATTATGTTGTTATTAAATAATAGTTTAAATACACGTGCATTTTTATGTTGAACCATTATGAAATCATGTTAAACTGTCATTTTACGCTAATGCATGCATTACTGGAGTTTCCTTTCAAAAAGTTGTACATATTTATGGGGTTATGCAATAATGGTTTACATACAATTGCTGTATTATGTGTACCATTATGCGATCCTGCCGAGAGAAGTGTTATAATGGCAACAGCATTTTACAAATATACAATGTGTGCATTACTGAAGATTCGGTTTAGAAAGTTTTTTTTTAAAA
This sequence comes from Oedothorax gibbosus, assembly GCA_019343175.1. Taxonomy (NCBI): domain Eukaryota; kingdom Metazoa; phylum Arthropoda; class Arachnida; order Araneae; family Linyphiidae; genus Oedothorax; species Oedothorax gibbosus. Next base: position 154,124 of record JAFNEN010000579.1, read on the forward strand.
AGGTTAAAAAAAATTTGTTCTTCATCAAGTAAGTTTCCTTAGTTTTTTAAGTGGCGTTCCTGTTACCTTTAAAATTGTTGACCGAAATTAAAAGAACCCTGAAGCAGTGGCACACTTCTATGAGGACAAGATTAGAAAGACCTGTATGAAATTATGAGAGCTTAATTTGGTGGCAATTAAATTAAAAAAATATGGGCTTTCATAAGTTTGTTGATTATACACAGTATCAAAACAGAAAATCTAAGTCGTACATATTTATATAGTCTCAAGGTAAGTTGTAAAATAATTCTAAAAATAAATGTATCACAAAGCTGTTTATTTTGTAGCATTATAATTTATATGTTATATAACCAATATGCCAATACAAGTAACAAGAATGATGTCCAATTCAAGAGATGCATTTATTAACACTTGCAACACGTCTTACCCTTTATTGGCTGTTGAGAGCACCCCGAGTTGAAATAAACACTAGAACTTAATTAAAATTGACACACAAAATAAATTTTCCATGAGATTTATATATTTTTATTTAAACCAATAACAAAAAAAAGCATAAAATAGTCAGCTTTATTGGGAGCAATTGTTTTATCAGGTTAGAATGCTTATATATGGGAGCATGCTTTTATTTATTTAGATTTTGATAATTTTTCATTATTTTGTGTTTCCATCATGATACATATTTAATCATTCCTTTGAAAATATTTATTCTTAAGATGCCTGGCAGGAGTTGGGTTTTATTATTAATCCTTTATTTTTAGAAAAAAAAGAATCTTTTAATTAAAATTAAACTAAAATATAATTCATTAAAATTTTTGTGTAATTATGAAAGATATTACTGTTTGTTCAAAAATTTCAAAGCGGAGCTTATTTGCAAGCATTTCTAACTATTAATAGAAAAATGGTTTTTTTATTCGCCAAAATCGGCGAAAAGAACCACATAAAAATAAACAAATATTAGAACTTGCATCGGGTAGTAACTCTGGAGACTGGATGTGACGTTAAAGTTAAACAAAATAAAAATGTTTTTATACAACACGACAAGCGGTACTTTTCCTAAGAAGTTATAAAACTTATTAAAGGAAAAAAAATAACGAGTTTTACAACTTGAATCGATAATTTAAGCGACAATAACGCCAACCTCGCACTCCTAAGACCCAGATCATCTATAATTCTATAAAGCCTTAGTTTCCTAGCAGTCCGGTGACAGAATCGAGCGGCCGTAAAAGTCTGGGGGAAAAATGAGTACAATATAAACAAGCCGGTTTGGTTTCCTAGGGCGCGTTGTCCGTCCACCGTTCATCTCCGCTATAGTCTGTCGCTTGGAGTGCGGCGGGGAACGGTGGCTCCAACGTTTTTATCAGTCGTCTGTTGCTGAACGGCGGTGATTTTTGGTTGTTTTTTTGCTTTGTTGGCAACAAAAGTGGTCAGGATGTCAAATGCGGAACCCGAAAATTCATTTTTTCAATGGAGGAGGATGGGATCTTCGTTGATTTTGTAAGGAACAACCAGATAATTCAAAATAAAGTCAATTATAATTACAAAAAATCATTAATTAATGAAACAAAAATGGATAGAAATCGGATTTCGGCTAAATAGTTGTACTATATGTCTTATTTTAACTGTGTTTTGTAGCTTCTAGAGGAAAAAAAAACCTTTGTGCAATATTTTTTAACTGCGCCAATTTAATTCATCAACAAGTTAAGCTTTCATTTTTTGAACTTTGCTATTAATTCCATTTATTCATGTATACATCGTTTCAAGTATTTAATTTAAAATATATATCTTGTTTGATTACACATTACACAAGCACGTATTCGAAGAGGCTGAGCTTCAATCGAAAATATTGTCGGAACTCTTCGTCGTTTGACTTTAAAAGTCGCCAAACCAAAATATTATGCTTTCTCTGTTTTTTTACATTTCATCCTCTGAATTTTCTTCCGATGATAATTCACCTTCATAAAGATAGCGATGCCAATGGCCAAAATACGACGCACGCGGATCCATTCTGAAGTCTGAATCACAGAAAGTTTGACACTTTCTGTCAACCGTCAACAGTTTCCCTAGATTGACACTTTTTGACCACCGTCTTATTCTGGTACGGCGTGACGTCAGAATGTGACGTCACGACCAGTTTCGTGCGGCCGCTCGATTCTGTCACCGGACTGCTAGAACTATTCCAGCTATTTCTGTCGAGAACCGATTACGCGTGCGTTGCAGTAGCAACTTCCGGTGCTACTTTGAGTGGTAATAGACAATAATTTTAGTTTTTTTAAAAACTCGCCAATATTTACGCCAAACCCACGTGGTTTGGGTAAGAAATTCTTAGGTTTGTTCTCTTTTCTTAGGTTTGCTGTAGCACAACTCTATTCTCTATATCAATGTATTTGTTTATTAAGACGTTATGTCTGTGTGTAAGAACCTGGCAATTAGGTGGTGATTGTCGCAAATCAACAGAGAACAGAAGCAAAACAACAAATGGCTGCCTCCGTGAACAGGCCTTCTGCCGAAAACAGAGAAAAAGTCCAGAAGATTTTCATTCAGAGAGACTACTCCGAGGGCACAAATGTGAAATTCCAAACGAAATTCCCCGCTGAGCTGGACGGCCTGATAGACAGGCATCTGTTCGAGCAGACGATAAACACCCTGAACAGGATTTACGCAGAGGCCGAAAAGACCAGCGCGACCACCTTTTGCGAGAGCTGCCTGGCCTGTCTCACCTCGTACGTCATCTACTTGTGCATCGAGACACACTACCAGAAGTGTCTGAAAAGAATTGCAGCCTACCTGGAAGACCAGAACGAGACGGTTTGGCTCCCGAGAGGACTTTTGATCACGGACCCCATTGAGAGGGGGCTCAGAGTCATCGAGATTTCGGTCCTTGTCGATCCGTCGACCAGGTCTTAGACCCCTCTTTTCAAAAAGACATCAAAAACTTTGTATAATATTTTATGGTGAAAGATTTTTCTTTGTTCTGAGCTTCAATTTATCTTTATGATAGACTTATTTCAGTTTTAACATTCGTTGAACTTTTCAAGTGTATGCTATTGAAAGTCATAAACTATATACTTTACTTTTATCGAACATTTGTAGCTTCAGTTTATACTTTTTTATTGATATATGGTAAGTTTATCTACCACAATCGAAGCCCTATTTCTTCTCCATATCAATCGCGATTTCATAGATTTTTCGGAAAGCCTAAATGTATAATAATTCTTTTTCAGTAATCCTAAAGCCGGTCTCGATCAGCTTCTGGATGCGTAAGTTATTAATGTATCAAGTACGTAAGGTAAGATACTAGTCGCTGGCCCGGCAACAAATCCGTAAATTTGGCAAGTTTTTATAGAGCGTTAAATAACATTATCCAGCAACAATGTACACTAATAAAAAGAAGGGGATGTTAAACTAAAGTAGCAAGCATCCAGAAGCTGATCGTGATCAGTTTTTGGGTTACCAAAAAAAGCTAGCAAGGGCACAGTTCGGAAAATGTGGTTTTCAAATGTGGTGTCGAAAAGTCGTTTGGCCAGCAATTGGGATTAACCCAGTATGTAAGGTTAAACATTTTAAGACAAGGAGAATGTTTATTTCGGACGAGGCAAAGGCTCATGTGAATTGTTTTCCCTGAGTATTAATGTTTAATTTACATACAAGGTTTGGGTACATAATTTTTTTTAATAATCTTGTGCAAAACATATTTTTAACCACTAAAAATTTTGGGTTCCCTTTTACTGTATATTATAATAATCTGTAATCGGGCCATTTGGCTGATGCATAATTTTTTTCTTCTATTTTTATCAGTCTCCTTGTAACACTATTCAAATCAATCATGTTAGCAGTTAGCAGAATATTCCTCAAAATTTTTTTTAATTTACTGAAATTTTTGTCATAAAAGAAATTGAAATGTAAGGGCTCTTAAAATTTGGAGCCCAGTCCTAATGGAAGATCAAGCTTTCAATGTTGCTATAAGTTTGCATCCTGTGCAAACTTTATATCGGCCGCGTTACTTGACCATGGTTGAATATTACAAGGCCTGTAGTGCATACCATATTAACTAAACCTGTGTCTGTTTGTAAGTTTTGAAAAAACAGGAACTATATGCTTTTTGTTTGAAAATCAAGAACAGTTATAATACTCGCCGAAACTCGGCAATTCACAGCTTTTATACACAGGCAACAGATAGATTATTTTTTTGTAATCTCGGCAATCTTTAAATTGCAAGAGTACACCTTGGTGCCAAACCCAAGTCTGTGTTCTAAGTTATTATTAATTTCATATATGATGCATTATTGTTTTATGTTCATTTTTACTGGATTTATTTTTTATTTATCTTTTTTTAGGTAATGCCTCGTCTGTTTGAAGGAATTTGTCCTCAATTCACACAGCCAGTTTTTAATCAATGCAAGCAAGTTGGAATAAAAACAGTAGCAGATTTTATAACTCAAGATCCAGAAATTTTAGCTAAGAAAATGAAAACTCCATTCAAAGTAAATATGAATTTAAATTACATGACGTTGTAAATGCTATAATATTTGTAAACCAGTAAACAATTTCATTTCTGTTAACCTATATTATACCACAATGAAAAGGCTTTTATACTGGGGTCCATAAGATATTGTAATTATTGAAATTTTATTACAATATGTATACAGGCATAGTGTATCGAGAATAAAAAATCACCAATGTTTTATTTTAAAATATTTTTAAGATAAATGTGCTAATTATGGAAATCTGGATACCTCAATAAGCTGATTTTGTTATATTTTATAATGTTAGCATACAGTATAACAATATAGTCCTTAGGGGACTTCCAATTCTGAATTGTTTACTTTAAACATGGTCTTGACAATTGCAAAATCGGGGAATTCCCGCCTATTAAAAATCTATGGTTTCAAACTTTTCCACAATGACTTTCCCCCCTTTTTCAAAATACAATAGAGTCCCGGTTATCCGAAATTCGGCTTAACCGAAAGGTCCCGGATTTGTTTTTTTACTAAAATATTAAATGTACGCACAAACGCATAAATAACATGATACACAAAAAATAACTATGTACTTACAAAGTTGGATTTATATCTCAAAATATGTAGTAATTCTTTTTTTTTTTTGCTGCTCAATTGTGGTTCATTTTAGAGAAGCCCTATTCAACCATCTTTTAAACAAGAGAACGTCTGAAGTAGTGGCTTCATCTTGCGCTTCTAAGTATCTAATGGCCTGATGTAAGATTTTTGTAGCTTCCGTACGCAAAATGCTGCACTTGCTATACTGGGCCAGTTCATCGTTTTTTGAACTGAGCCATTTTTTAACTTCATCGTTGTCTATGTCACAAGGAACAAATGTTAGCGTTTTTCTAGGCGCAAACTGGAAGATTCCCGATTATCCGAAAATTCCTATGGAATCTTGATTCACCTAAAGTGTTCCAGTCCCGAACCTTTCGGATAAGCGGGACTCTGCTGTAATTCTTTTGTTGTTGTTGTTTAGTGTGATTTTTGGGAACATAAAAAAAATATTTGTGAAGAAAATAATTGTAACCCAAGTTTTTGTTTCTCTAATTTTACTTTAAAATTTTAGGATGTGTTAATCATTCACCGCTCGCTCACTGTCCAGTTCTCTGGCTTTACGCAAAGCGCTTCAAGCCTGTTCAATGATTTGCTGGAGACCATTTCAATACTTGATACTGGTTCCAAGAGGTATTATTTCTCGCATACCTTTGATCCAAAGCCAAAACCATGAACCAAAGACACTGCTAGGGGACGTACATAAATTATTTCATGCAAAATTTTGACTCCTTTTACCCCTCCCTCCCCCTATGTCATGCTGCGTCATGTTTGATTGAACCCCTCCCCCTAAAATTACGTCACGTTGTTGTACTCCCCCCCCCCCCCTAAGAAAGAGTTAATTTTAATATTTCTTTGTTTCTGAAATTTGAAAAAAAATGCATATTTATATATTTTTAAAAAAATTAACTTGAAAAGAAAAAAAGTGCAATTTATCTTGTTTCCATAATTTATTCAGAGGATCAGAGGAATACACCGACATTGTATTTACATTTCCGTTGTCCAAGTACTAACTATAGCCATTTGATAAAGTCTTCTAAAAAAGGGGGTCTGGGTGTATTCAGATTTGTTTAGTTCTGCGGGTCTTTTCGTGTTTGTCCAGGTAGCTGCTTGCCTTTTGATTAGTCAAGATAGTGTCACAATTTAGCGTGTCACGAAGTACCGTTACGAAAAGGTCTGTAAAATATAGGAGACTAATAATGTCAACGTTGTGGCAGATAATAATCTCCCCATCCTCTTTCTGAAATAAAGTGTTTCTTATGATAAAAAAAAAGATTTCAGGTTTTGTTCAAAAACTTCAGTTATGTAAAACAGATTTTTCTTGCAAAAGTGAAATTTTCCGAATTGTTACGTCACGCAAGCGATTACCCCTCCTTGTCATGTTGGCGCATACCCCTCCCTTCCCCCCTCTGAGCGTGACGTAATTTATGTACGTCCCCCTAGGGCTAAATTGGTTAAACCAGTTTTTTAAAGAACCTGTTTTTAAGGATAGTTAAACTTGTTAAATCTTGGGAACTAGTATTTTTTTTTAAAACTGAACAGTACATGCCTAGAATAAGATTTTACTTGCGGACCGACAAACTTTTAATAATTTATTCAAGGAAATGTCTTTTTTAGTATATTATGTTAAGTTTTTTTAAAAATATTTTAGCAGTTGCACTGTAGAATAAACATGCATGGAAAATTAATGTTTATGCTTGCATGTAAACCGGTCTTTCTCTAAGACAACCCTCTGTTTTTAACTGAACACTGTCTTAACTCAAAAACCTGAGTATAGGCTGATGTAGAAATCATGCCTAAAAAAATTAACTTAAATATTTTTTTTATGTTTCTCTGTTAGCAAATTATTGCCTTGCAACAAAAAATAATGTATGCGTAAGGTTTTCTTCGTGAATGAATAGGTTATGTGAAATTTTTAGTTAAGCGAGTTCAAGTTAACTATCTATATATTCTTCTTACGTGGTTAAATTTAAAGAGAAATTTCTATGGTCGGAATGGCAACGACATTACGGATTTGGCAGCACGGCAGCCAAGTTAGGCTTAACCAAAATTATCGCTGCAACAAACAAATTAATTTATTATTTGCTTAAGTTTTCTTCTGAATAATAGTAATGTTTAAATTTTTTAGTTAAAGCGAGTTCAAGTTAACTATCTATTATTCTTCTTACTTGTTTAATTTAAAGAGTAAAATTTATGGTCGAATGGCACGATTTAGATTTTGATGCCTGGCAGCAAGTTAGGCTTACCAAAGTTATCAATCCAAAATACGAATTTAATCTGTTACTCACTTATATTTTTGCATATAACCATCTGTTTTTATAATAAAACTGATTTCCAAAAATATTTCCATGAGAAATATAGCTAGAAAAGCAGAATGGGGTTGTTTCACGAAGGATCTGGCAATAGCTCTGCGGTTTTCTTTTCATGTCTCTCGAATTACTTTTATTGATATTCGAAATTGAGTTTTCTAAAAATAAGTTATTTTAGTTGTTATTTTTTTTTTAAATTACAACTTCTTGATGTGCCGTTGGTTGTTTTAATCATTTATAAAGGAAAACTTGCATTGACAGAAGTTGTAATTCAAAAAAATTAACAACTAAAATATTCTCTTCGAAAACTCACTCCCGAATACCAAAAGTATTTATTATTTGGAGGCTGCTATGCATTGTTTTGTAAATAATCCGTTCATTAACATTAAACTTTTTGTTGCAGTCTGAATCGATTCCTGAAAGGTGGAGTGTACACTGGGGAAATCACAGAAATTCATGGACCCCCGGGATCAGGAAAAACTCAGGTGACTTTAGTTTTACAAAAATCCCTCAATTTGGGTTTTTGAGGACTTAAGTATTGCCTCTAAAAAAAGCCACCTATTCAATATCCTATATTTTTCATCGGTGAAAATCTATTTAAAATCACCTAATCTTTTTTGTTTTGAACTTTATTCATGATTATAAATTTTATATGAATGTAGTAGAATAACATCTACTACACATGAGAGTATAATTCTTATTTAGTTAATCGAGAAATGAAGGAATATTGTGCGTCCAAAGAGTGGTTTATTGTAAAGAAAGCATATTTTAGAGTTTGTAAAGGACGAGCCGGAGCTCGGTCGCCAAAAAGCACACAACTTTACATCTCGAGGTCTAATTGAAAAGTGACTATTTTTAATGGTCATGAGAAGAGTGTATCAGAAGTCAGAACAAAGTGCTGCTGCATCTAATGTCTGTAGGATAAGCATGTATTGACGCCTATTGAAACATGGGAACTGTTCGATGGATCGGGAAGACATTAACTGAAAGTTTTTTTTAAGAAAGAACTGAATATTAGAATATTATAGAGATTTGTGTGGTTAATATAACTGTATAAAGATTTGTACGATATATCACATGAATATATAATTAATGCATTTATTTAAAAAAAATATAATAATTATCCAGTTATTATATATAAATTAATAATTATCCAAAAATAAATAATTCCTAATCCTAAATATAATAATTATCCAAATTATTGAATTATTGTTTTTTTTAGCATAGTCTTTTTGACCATTTGCTTCAATATGGTATTGTATTAGTAGTTAGGAAATAAAAAAAATATCTATCATAAATAATTAAGTTTTGTCGTCTTTAGTAAAATTTAGACTAAGTATAAACTTTGCGAGGGAAAACTAATTATGTATTTTAAAAAAGGGAGATATTCTTATTATTGTATTGCTATTAAATTTGAAACCTTTTGAAAGTAATGGCAACCATATCAATGTATTTTTTGTTTCTAGTTCTGCTTAAGTGTCATTTCCAATTTGATCCTTGAAAGTAACAGCACTGTGTTGTACTTAGATACCAGTGGAAATTTCACAGGAAAGCGGCTGCTGCTAATGTTACAGAAATCAAATGATAAGCAGGTATTTGTTTGAATTTACCACTATAAGATGCATTTGACCGTTTAAGGGGGGTGATACATGTACAGTCCCTGGACAAATTATTAGACGCACTGCTAGATTTCATGTAAAATATTAATTACCGGGAGATATTGTACCGTTTTATAATTTAAAATTGATTTGTTTTTTATTTTTATATTATCCAATCAATTCACCGATTTATTTGACATAAATAAAACAGCATTCATTTAGAAAAGCATAAGTTTATTAAGTTTTAAAGATGAGGGAAATTAATGTTAGTAAAAGTCAGTATTGAGTTGAGCCACCTTTAGCCGCTATCAAAGCTTTTATTCTGCACGGCATGCTATCAATGCAAGACTGTACTGTCTCCTGCATTTGAGGAGGAGGATTCCACACATAAATCATCTTATAATAATTAATTACTATAAATTAATCTTAATCATAATTATCTTAAAATAAATACAACTATGTAGTCCACAACAATTCTTTTAAATAAAAATCAATAATATTGTAGTTTAAATATACCATTATTGCATAGAAACTCTTAAGAAACAAAATTACTTTAACAAAAATACAGTGCGTCTCATAATTTGTCCAGGGACTGTACTGCAAAGCGATCGATGGCTTCACTTGGCAAACCAGTTTTTGTATTGGGGTTTGCCCTGCAGCATCTGCATCTGCTCAATCTTATGGTTATAACCCGAGACATGTAACCACCTCTTGGCAGATACTCAACAGTCTTCCAAGCTGAAGTCTTTGCAATACTTATGTGCTGTCACATTTGCCTACATAGGGGCTATCATAGCAGATCCATTTCCATCTGCTCTGACAGCCAAGCAGCTCTTTTAGCTCTACTAAAGCCCAAATTCACCTCGCCTTTGGTTTGGGAATGCTACACTCTTCTGTGCAGCCTTGCAATCGCTAACCAGGTTACACTATCCTGGTCATTCAGGAATTCCAGGCAATGAAATGGCTGATGAACTGGCCAGGTCAGGTTCTAGTACCTCGTTTGTTGGTCCAGAACCAGCTCTTGGCATTTCCAGTGACGTTATCAGAGGTACTGTTCTATCCATTTTCAGAGATCAACAGTACACCGATTGGCGCAGATCGACTAATCAAAGACAAGCTAGGGAACTTAACTCAGGTTGCCCCAGCTCTCGCCACAAAGAGCTTCTCGATATTAACCGTAATGGTATAGGCAGGGCTGTAGGTCTACTTACTGGTCACTGCACCCTTAAAAGGCACCTTACCATTATGAAGGTCCTCAACGATCCCACTTGTAGAGGCTGTAAGGACAAGGATGAATCGGTCACCCACATTCTCTGTGAATGCGAGAATTTCGCAGCTCACAGATTTGAGCATCTGGGGCATCGCCTACTTGAGCCCTGGGAACTCCAGGATATTCCTATCAGATCCTTGCTGAATTTTGCTTCGGCAACGGGGCTTTTCTTATAAGTACGAGGGATTTATTTTTTGGGGATGGTACAATAGACCCCTGGTCGCGGTGCTTGGCTCACACAGAGCCCCCCCTCCAATGTCATAAGTCAACCACCTGAATTTTGATCGTTTTTCAGAGACGTTATTAAAAGTTAAGAAATACCTGAATCGTTTTAAAATTCAAGTATGTTTATACATTATACATTAAAATACAAAAATGAGATTTTTTTAATATTTTAGTATTTTCAAAATGGCCGCCGTAGCAACCCATCTCCTGAGACCCTCGCGGATAAAAGTATCAATCGGCAATAATTCTGGCTACTCCAAAATTGATCTGAAAACAAAATTTTTTATATGAAAATGTTCATCATAAAACTTACATCTTCTAGTTAAACCAATAAAAAAAAAAAAAAATGTTGAAAAATTGTAAATCGGCAGGCCTCAGAATAAAAGTGATTTTTTAAACCCTTTTTTCAAAGGTTTTTGGCTAAAAAAACTAATTTTTAAATTTTTTTGGGCATTTTTGTTGTTCAACTAGAAGATAATACTATAGAGAAGACGTATACCAAATTTAATGAGGATCGATTGATAACTTTTTGAGTTATCTTGTCCTCCAATTTTAAAGAAGTAGTTTGAGATAAACATGCTTAAAGTTTTGACAAAGCCCTCAAGTGCCGAGTTGAAGTGAAGCATTTAAATGAGTTTTTAATCAATAAATAATGCGAATTTCATTCTAAAAATTTTTAGGCATATTTTTTAGATGTTATTTTAACTATTTATGAAATAAAAAAAAAGTTCGATTTTTACATGTATCGCCCCCGTAACTTATTTTTTAATGTATTACTTAAATGACTTTTTGATATTATTGCTTGATTTAGGGTTGAACTGTTTAATATATTTACTTTATACAATTTACACTTAATTCACAGGAATGAAACAGAAATCTGCGCCGAATTAAAATTTGCATAGGTTTCAGGTGTAAAACTAGTGAAATTATCAGCTATTATTTTTTTACGCAACAAGAAAAAATTCTGACTGTTGAAAAAGAAATATTGGTTCTTATAATATATAGAATGTCTGTTTAATTACAATTTTGTGTTGAATATTTGATATAAAGGTTTATTAATTAATTTATACAATTTATTTTTATTTCTAATACTTTTCTTTAAATCAAATCTATTGTTTGTGTGAGCATGACTTTAAATCAACCGAATTAAACCTAATTTTAAATATTTGTTTTGCTAAACCAAATGATCAAAGAATTTTTGTCCTTGTTAGGTGATTGTTCGATATTCAAACCAACACAAAAGTATAAAATTGCATGCAAAAGGAACCGTATTATATACACTCAATGTCAAACTTAACTATTAGAGTTATTTTGAATGCTGTTACGAAATATATGATTTAAATTTTGAAAAATCTTGCTATAGATTTCTCTTGTTTACTTCTAGGATTTCACGAAGAAACTACAAAATGTAAAAATTATGCGGATCTACGATATTTATGATTTATTTGACTCCATTGAGTCATTAGTTTCTGAACTGAATAAACAGGTAATAATTTTTTATATATATTACAGGCATAAGAATTTTTCGCTTTTTGGCGGATTTCCCTTTTTCCCGTTTTCTGGTCATTTTCCGAATTTTTTGACGTTTTCCGTTTTTTTTTCTTTAAATATATGTTTTTGTTCGAAAAACGGAATCTTTTTCTGAGTGAGTTGTATAAGAGAAGGTTTAAGGTAGAATTTGTAGCATCTTCATTCTATCCTTTATAATAGAAATATGGCATTTTTACGGCCTATACACAGAGATAATTATTTATTGCTCTTATGATATTTTTTAGGTACCCATTAATGCCCTGCAAATCAACATTTTGCAGATATTTATAAAAAAATATCGTCCCTTAAAGTAGTAATTACTGTACCCTCCTCCTACTTAATATCTAAAAGATTTCTGTCCCATCGCGCTTTCAGCTTTTTTCATATTTTTGTGTTCTCATGCCTGATATTACTTATAAAACATATATTTTTACACATCATCTACATTTTAAATATCTTAATTTAATCAATAACGATATTCTTTCAACACATTGAAACTAAATAGGCGTATTATAGAAGATTTAACTATTTTATGTACATTTTAAAGTGTTAGCTAAGGTGCAACTAAACACAAATCTGTTTGCCAAGTTCATTACTAACTGTAGAAAGACGATAATACATTAAACTCTCGTTATATTGCCCATCTAAGGGGGACAAGCAAAAATGCAAAATATAACTGAATATGGGATTCTTGTGTCGGAGGGAGGGGGGCAAAAGAGTTTCCTGGGTTGTTTTAGAGCAGATTTTCACAATGGAACAAAATTGGTGATATTCACAAAAAGTAGTGACGAGTAGGGGGTTCCTTTTTTTTTATATTGGGGGTTCGCTGTAATTTTAGCGTAATATCTTTTTATTTATTTTTGCTTTGTAGTAATGAAAGTAGAATCTTTAAAAAAAAAAACAGAATATTGAAAAGGGCAAAAATTTTATTTAATTGACATTTTTCTGTTACTTACATTTCAATTTATCAAAATGCTTTTTTAAAATATAAATTTAAAAAAAAAATTAAGTTGTGCATAAACAATTACTCTATAGTTTGACATTATTTTAGTTGTAAATTTTTAAATTTTTTAAAAAATTATTTATTTGAAAATATTTATTAAACTGAAAAAAAAATGCCAAAATAAAGCAAAAGCTTACAAGTATTTTCTTTTAAATTTTTTTCTCCAAGTGTCCTGAAACCATAAAAAACTTTGTTCTCATATGATGAGAAATTTCAGCACGGTTTCAATAAAAGTAAACATTTTATAAATTTTTTTTAGTCTTTATCACAAAACTGATCTAAAGTAGGTCTTTGTTTGAAAACCATCATTTTTGCTTTGTATTCTGGTCTATGCTGGATTATAGGAAAGTCTATTGCCCGACTTGTCAAGTCAAAATTTCTAGTTTTGATTTTTGGTCACAAAATTAGCTAATTATTAAACAATATTTTATTGTTGATAACTGTACTTTCTACTCGAGAAATTAAATATGCAGGCCTCACAGCGCTCCTATATTTCCTATAATTCCTATAAATTTGAAAAAGTTCCTATATTTCCTATAATTCCTATTTTTTCCTATATTTTAGACCCTTACTTTCGTTTTTTTCCCCTTTTCATCATTACGATCTTTTCATTGATACTGTGATTACGACGCCCGGACTTGATCGGCAGAAAATTTTCTGGTTGGTTTGATTTGGCCTGAATCGGAGCTACACAAGTAAAATGAGACACCCTTCCGATCAATCGGAGGCAAAAATCTGCCAACCATTATAAGGACGTCATGGGTGGATTTCGTCAAAATTACTGGGCTGCAAAATAAGTAAATCAAGAAGCATTATTGGACTGAATATTTTTGGTCAGGTGTTGATGATCCTCTTCTAATGTGGGTGGGGGGGGGGGGGGGGTCCGCTGGCCGATATTTGAAGATATCTTAGTGCAATCTAATCTTAATTCATCTTCAAATTTTAATTATATTTTTTATTTTTATTATTTAAACTTGTTCTACATTGAAATTTAAGTTTAGTTTTCATTGATATAGACCGAGAATGGAGGAAACTACTTTTTCGGTGGCTTTAACGTTGTGGAAATTTTGAGGCGTCCATCGTGTAAAAGCCAACCCTTTTTTACAAGGCGCTATTTTTTGTGCTTAATTTCTCGACCGAGATATACGAGTATGAGAATGTGCGGTATTTATTGACTATATAAAACGAACAGCTGATTAAGGAATTTTGTAATTCATTGTTAAAATCGAAATCAATTGAATATTTTCTGTCAAAATTTCCCCAAATTTATAAAATTTGTGGAAAACGATCTAGGAAAAAAAACGATCTAGGATTTCCGGATTAGGCGTATTCTGCACCCGTGTGATTGTCTATTTTTCCTTTTGTATGATTTTCAGAGGTTTTCCCGATTATGGGATGAGTTTTTCTGTATTTGGATCGTCAGGTATTAGGATCGACAGTTTTCGGATATTAGGATCGTCGGAGTTGCCGGATACAGTTAGAACCTTTATTCCTCTCATCTCGGGACTTGAGCCTTTCCGGATTAGGGGTTAACTAACCAATATTTCCACAATTCTGAAAATTAGAATGAGTTTAGGGTAACTACGTGTCTGTGAATCGCGTTACAAGTACCATAGCATATAAATATCCAGGCAGAGAAATACAGTGCAAATATCGGTCTATATTAATGAAAACTAAGCTTAAATTTCAATAAAAAACTAGCTTAAATAATAAATTCAAATAATAAAGTTAAAAAATTTAATTAAAAGTTAAATATGAATTATAATTAGACTATACTAAGATGGTTTCGAAAATCGGTTACCGGCCAGTGCAATCCAACAATGCTTCCTGATTTACTTATATTGCTGCCTAGTAATTTTCTCGAAATCCACCGATGGGGTCGCGATGTCTCATAATGATTGACATTTTTTGCCTCTGCGTGATCGGAAGAGCGTCTTCTTACTTATGTAGCTCCGGTTCACGCCAATCGGACCAACCAGAATAATTCCTTTTGATCAAGTGTTCGTGACCTCGTAATCACAAAAACAGCTTGATTGTTTAAATATTATTTTTGTTTACGTTTGAAACTCCCCCTCTACTTTGGTCTATTCTGGGGTTTCTGATTTTAGAAGGTTTAAGTTTAAAAAAAACAACAACAGAGTATCGGAAATTTTTCGGACTATCGTCGAAATTCAAAAGTGTCTGGATTATAGGTGTCCAGATTAGCGATTTTGTAATTGTTATGGATCGCGGGAGTATTTTTTTTTGAATAAAAGATAGCTATAGTTTTTTTAATGCTGTAGGATCACTTTAGTTGCCGATAGTAACCTAGTGAAATTTATTGGAAATTAAGGGTATTTCAGGTCCTCTGGTAGGGCAGCAGGCCCTATCGGATCGCTGGAGTTATATCATATATTAGATCCGATCCCTATCGGATATCAGTTAAATAAAGCTAATAAATCTTATATATTGTGCTTTTATGTATAATTTTTGATCATAGTTAAAATATTTGTCTCATTGCCATTCATTTTATCCATATATTTACTTCACAAAAATTAATCTATCGACTTGAAAATATTCCTATAAATCCCTATATTTTTTTTAAAAATTCCTATAAAATTCCTATATTTTCTTTAAAAATTCCTATATTTCCTATTATATTTTTGATAAAAGTCATTGCGAGGCCTGAATATGACAAACCAATAAACTGCATTGTTTAAAACTTTATTTTATTGAATATTTAAGTAATAACTAATAACTTGATTGCGGGGCTGGGGAGCCCAGTCGGTTAGGCATTCGCCTAGCATGCGGAAGGTTCGGGTCCGGGCATCGCCAAAATAACTGCCGACCTATAAACGGCCAGTGCAGCCAAAAATGTCCGAGGAATAGTACCCTGTGTGGAGGGAGTGCACGTTAAACATCCTTCAAAGTCCTAACGCTGCGTACGATGTCGCCTTTAACGGTTGCGTTGGGTGCCTACTCAGGTGTCGGCTTGTCACTTGACTGTGGTTCTAAAAATATGACGCCCGTCGCCAATAGACCTCGTGTAGGTCTAGTGCGACGATAATTCAAACTAAACTAAACTAATAACTTGATTGCCTATGTTAATTATTTCTGTGCCGTGTTCAGCTCCAGCTTTTCCAAACTCTGCTACAATGATGACCTTTTCATTTGTCCTATAGGAAAGTCGCTTTTCTCGGCACTTGAAACTGCTGGTTCTGGACTCTGTCACCCCCCTCCTGGCCCCCTGTTTCGGCAGCAAATTCTTGGATGCTGTTAGCTTGATCAACAACCTTGCCCAGCAGCTGAATGGCCTATGCTCAGACCACAAATTATCCGTTTTGGTAAGAATTTCTACAGTGTAACCCACAGGGTTCGTACGCCTCCTGAAATTCCTGAAAAACTCCTGAATTTCAATTTTTTCTTCTAAGGGCCCTTATAACTCCTGAAATTTGTGTCTCATCTCCTGATATTTTCCCCCCTCTCCTGAAAAATTGACGACTTTCTTTATTCGGAATAAGTCTACTGCTCATGCACAGTAGAAAAATAGTTCAGACATTAATAGTTAATGTCCCGGAATACACCTCACCACCTCTTCCGAAGATTTTTTTTCTATTGTTTCTTCATTTGAAGTGCAGTGAAGTCACTAGACTTATACGATAATGAACAAACATATTCAATTTTATTCCTTGTTACCTCCTGAATTTACATTGCTGCACTCCTGGAAAAACTCCTGAAATTCAATATCATAGATAGAGTATGAGCCCTGAACCCAGTTAAGATTTGAAAGATGTATTTTTTTTTAAAATGAGAGATTTGGAAGACGAGAACAATAATGAATTACATCATTTTTTTTTTTTTACAACAAAACTAATTGCCGTTGCCATAAAACTTATAAATAAACATTAGAATTATTAAATACTACTGCTTGACATCACAATTGAAAATCTGAAGTACTTAGGCTTAACGCCACACTATTTATAGCGTCATTCAAGGTCCTGCGATGTTAAAGACGTTATAAACAAGGTTGAATATTGAGTGTAGTTAATCATGTAAAACACTTAATATGCACTTATGTGTATTTTTAATTATAATTATTAAATGTGTGTGAATTTTAACCCTATGTGCAGTTTAGTTTAGTTCCTCCTCCGGTCAATATTTTTTAAAGGTGGGAAATAGATTTCATATTTGGCCACTTCTCACATCATTTGGTGAATAAAATAAAATGTTAACAGCATTCCTTTTTTTAATCTTTTTTTTTTTAAGAAGGCATTTTGAGTATCATAAAAACTAAACTCCTCGACGTAACAACCCATTACTGGGCCAAGGCCTGCCGTGCCCATTTCAGCTTTCGCGACCTAGGGCTCTGGGGTGCTAGGCATATGTTCCGGTAAGGTGGTCAGCCTCACGAGGATCCCCCAGTGTTTAGTTCCCAAGCATGCTTGGTACCCATTTTATCGACCCACTCAAGGGATGAAAGGATGGGTCAATCTCACCTAATCTGGGATTCGATCCCCGAACCTGTGGCGTGGCAATACGAAGCGCTACCAGTAAGCCACTGGGCCCTTTTGAGTATCATATAAACACATATTTTTAGTGATGCAACCAAGGAGTCAATTAAAAATTTTCATTATTAGCAAGATATTAGAAAATTTAGGTCTATGAACAATTCAAGGGAACGAACATATTATAAAGGAGGTCGTTGTAACTAAGTTTGACTGTATAATGTGCCAAATAAGTACTGAGGAAGCTTGGCTGAGTGTTTTAACCTCCTTAGACTCCAGCAAAATTTATTCATATATTACTATTGTAATCCTATTTTTCAAATAAATATACATGACATATTATAACTTAACCCCCTCAAAATAAATCTTACATTTTTAACCTCAATTAAACTTAATAACTTAAATTACCTTTTTTGCATATCCTTAATGTCACTTAGTACTTTAACATCCCAACCACACCCTGTCGGCAACAAACAGTCGCCTAGATCAATCGTTCCCACAGAACTGTTTAGTCATCACATTTTAAAGTTGACCTTTTCAAACTTTCTCATAAAAATCTGAGCTTCTGATTGGTCGGTGGAAGAGCTTTCGAGATTCTTCGCCATTTTTGTGGGCATTCGGTCACACTGTCTCGTCGGCTGCAGACGACCAATCAAACTTCTCCCGATGTCTAGCTGTTAAATAAGAGTCTTTACTACATCCAAGTTTCCCTGTCGACTTATTTTACATACATTAAAACATCTTTTTTTCATCTGGAAACATACTTATTTTTTAGTGTCGGGAGTATCGGGAACCATGATGAAATTGTTGAAAATTCGCCACTTTCTGCAATTTTTGAATTCTATACATTTTTGAAGATGAGCCTTTTGTACTGATTATTTCGAGGTTTAGCAATTGGCTGATTAAAAAAAAAATCTTGGATTCGCAAGTTTTTAGATTTGCTAATATTACTTAAGCTTTTTCACTTCATCCTGTTTTTAGAAATTTAGTTTTATCCATTTATGCTCAATAGCTTTTTCTGAGTACTTTTTTTTTCTATTGATTGCATTTTTGATTTGGTTTTGGAAGTAAGAACTCCAGAAACCTGAATTGGTTTATTTACTTATATTTTTTGTTGTTGAAACAAGCTGCAACTAAATGTTTAAAATTATGAAATTAAAATGATTTTAATTAATAGTAAGTAGTGTGATATATACCTTAATCAGTATTTCAGTGTAGAAATCTAAAATTTGTTGACTGTTGTATTTTTTAGTTTAAAATAAATACTTGTTAATTTCAGGTTTGTAATAATACTGTGCAAGCTAAAGGCTCCCTTATCAAACCAGCTTTGGGAATGCCTTGGAAATACGTTCCTACAGTTTCCCTAAGCATTGAAAAGTCGAATAATCCTGTACATAAAATAAAGACAGTAAAAAGCTGTCGAAGTGTAAGTTGCTTACGAAGTCATTTTATATATTATCACATATT
Source organism: Oedothorax gibbosus (assembly GCA_019343175.1). Taxonomy (NCBI): domain Eukaryota; kingdom Metazoa; phylum Arthropoda; class Arachnida; order Araneae; family Linyphiidae; genus Oedothorax; species Oedothorax gibbosus. Next base: position 173,061 of record JAFNEN010000579.1, read on the forward strand.
TTAATTGCATTGGTATACCTTCAATTTTGTCGTATTGACTAACATATCTATAATAATAAAAATGAAATTTTGTGTGTGTGTATGTCTCTTTAGACTCATAAACTAGACATTTGTTTGGCTCGTAACTTGGCACAAATATATGGTTCATACTTAAGTTACAGATTTTGAACTTTCAGAGCTGAAAATGCTCTATTTTTAGAGAAAATTTGAATATTCTGAAAAAAAACCCACTTTCGCTCAAATCCGATCCTTTTTTTACTTTCGTGATGCCATTCGGAAGAAGAAATTAAATAAAACTTTTAGGAAAATAATTAAAATTAAAAATGTTTATTTTATTCTGTTGCCAATAATTTCAGACTCTAAATTCATTATTTGAAAAATAATTGACATGTTTCAAGTGACGTAATTCCGTTTAGTCTCCATTCCAGGATTTTATTGTGGGTTTAGGTAATGATTTTTTCATGGATGGTTCTGTTGTTTGCAAATATGCATATTTAAGCTAATTCCGTTAATTATAACTGTGATGGAGGTTCAAAGCCTAACGTACTAGAGCTGCATATTAGGGTTTAACGTTTTCATTATTTCGCCAAATATGTGGCGGAACTCTCCAAATTCTTACCTAAACGCGCCAAATGAGCCATTTTTAAAAAATTTATAATGTTGGTTGATTGTTCGAAGGATGTCGTGTTAGAGCTGTATAATAAGTGTTTGAGGGAAATTACGATAACTAATGCGTACAATTTTATAGCGTATGTTTTTATTTTGGATTTTTAAGGTAATATAAGCAACAGTATTTTATACTTTATAACGAGCAGGAATAATAACATAAGTTTATTATCCTGTAATGGATTAAATTGAACATATATTTGGATCAGTTACAACTTTTTTTTTAGTCGGTGCGAAGAACGGGTATTTATTTGCTAGTGCAGAATAAATGTTTTAATTAAATGAAAGAGAATGGAAGAACATTTTTTTTCTTGGAGTAGAACATTTTTATTATTGAAAGACGACTCCCTAAAATGGCTACTTTAAAAGTTTATGAATTAGAGATTGTTGGTTATTTGCAATAAATTCGTGTAAAAAAATTAAGAAATGTCTTGCACATGCACAGAAAAAGGGCAATTTCTAATCCCTCATACTAATGCTTCTTTTTAAATTAGTTTTTTGCATTGAAATTCGCCTGAAATATATTTTATATAGTCTGTGAAATATCCAAAAAGTTTAGTTTCCTTTCATAGATGGAGATGTTATGACCATATTAACCAGAAGAACAGATTGTTATGTTTTTTAAATTTTTATATTTCCTAAAAATATTTTTGATATTACTTCCTTATGAAGAATAATCTTTTTCTAGATTTTTAATATCAAGGTGGTCCAAAACTTTTTTTCTTTGGTCTCATTCTGCATACCGGCCAATTACAATCAAGATTTTATTTATGCACGAAAATTATCAAAATAGTTTTTAAGAAATTTTTAAAAAAAAATCACGTAGAGATAATTTTGGACATAAGTGTACAGTAAGTTTTACTTAATTTTTCATAGTTCCAAGAAAGTGGTTTTTAAATCTCTTATTTAAATATCGTTTCAGGGTCTATCTGGCAGTGTCTCGTTTAAAATTTCTGAAGCTGGCATCACTGACTAAATTCCTTCAATTTTAATTTGTATTTTACTTGTCAATAAAAATGCTATTATAAATATACTTGATTGTTAATATTCATTCTATCCGTGATTCTGTGTTGTGGCTCAGCAGTATTATATATAGTTCCATTTTTCTGAAAGATTAGAATTGTAGTTTGCATTCTGTTTCTTTAGACTATTCTTTTTAAGAGGGAAGTTCAGTCTTTGGTCAAAAGTAATTGAAATGAACTTCACAACAGAGTCCCAAACAAGGTAGGTTTTGAACTGTGATGCTCACTGGGGTGCATAGCGGTTCTTAAAAGTGCTTATTTTTAGTTTTCAATTTTAAGGGCCCTTAAAGGTGCTTATTTTTACTTTTGAGTTGGTAAAAAGTGTATTTTTTTACTCTAGGTGCTTATTAATTTGAAAAAAAATTCGAGACGAAATTTTTCCTCTTGCTTATTGCAAAGTTTTATATATCGGGAGCGTACTTTGTATAACCAAACTTCAAACTTTTTTATTGTTTTCACATGAAATAACTGAATTTTGTATTTTTTTCTATCAAGACTTCGGCCGATGGGAAAAAATGATTGATTCATCCGCTGATTTAATTTTTTAACAATCGGATTCGGTCAAAAAGCGCTATTCGTCAAGCCCTGGTTTTCATTATAAGAAGTGCTTATTTTTTGTGAAATGGGTACTTAAAAAGTGCTTAATTTTTATGATGAACTTTCGCTACGCACCCTGCTCACGCTGTTTCCTGAAAACAACACAAAGGGGTTGGGGAAGGAAGGTCTTTCGATGCTTGCATTGTAATTGTAAGGACTATTTTAAAGGGGCACAGTGGGGAAGACCACTTGTCTGTCACACTCTTCTTGGCTCTACCATGATTGATGCCTGTTCCAACTTGTATGAGGAAGTCTTTGTAGCCTTCTTTTGCAGCCAGCGTGAGAAGAGTGTGCTTGGGCTGGGGATAGCCTGGTGGTTAATCGGAAGGTCCCACGATCGAGTCCTGATACCACTGAAGACCCACCGAGTATAAGCGGAGTACATGCTCGTTAAATCTGTGGGTCCGAAAGTCCTGTGGGTGGTCATGGCGCGGTTTCCCACGCGTACAGATCCTTGGAGACTATTTCCCTCCCCTTCAGGGACATGTCTAAATTGTGGAGGTGGCTGTAGATGGCAGCATCTGTCAGCACAATGCCAAGACGGATTCCTGCCATGTAGTCTCTACACGGGCATCTCTCCTTGGGTTTCCCAAGTGGCATTTGTAACAACAACAACATCATCAGAGTGTGCCCATCAGTATCTGCAGCATTGAGATCTGCTTCTCGTCTATATAGGATACAATAGACAACATCCGTCAATCCATCTAGAGATTGCTGTTATCAGCGCAGTTGACTGGCTTCGCGCTGAAGGCGGAGATGAACAACACACTTTTCTCTACAATGAAGACCACAAGCCAGGTGTGAGACCACTTCGATCCTCGAGGATTTGGTCTCGCTCGGGAAAATTAAAAGCTTCGTCCCGACCTCAACAAGCTGTCCAGTGCAGAGGGGTATAGTCGAACTCCTCTGCACAGGAATGTATCCATGGATGACACGAATTTCCTCATCCTGTCCATGTTGTCTTCTCTTGCTTTCTGGCTCATGGCGAATTTTTCCATATTTCTTGTCTTGGACAAGCAAGCGGATCCAAGATCAAATTGGGTCTCTATCAAAAAGGATTTATGACCTAGTTGTTTGATTGCAACTATCCAACTATGATACAAAAGGATATAATTTCCTCCGTTAAATTAGATTGAAAAATTCTTGCTTTTTTAAAAAAATTCTATAACAATAAAGCAAAAGCTACAAAATGTGTCAGTAAGTATGAAAAATGAAACTGCGAACGCGATGAATATCGATTTTTTTTACTATCTCTAGCCTTCACGAAGAGCTTTAACACAGCTAATTACGCTTCGTGATTTCAATGGAATGGACCTATTTTCTTCTATACCCCAGGTGAAGCCTGGTTTGGGGATGATTATTTTATAACTTTTGTCAGTAAAAAAATTCTTTTTAATCTATGATATCAATTAAAGGTAATTTATTTTGTTTATTTTTAATTAAATATCGTATACTATACCGTATATTACTTTTCCAACATCCTTTCAAACGTCACGGCATCCCGGAAATGAAAGTAAACTGCAATTTCCTTTCCAATATCTGGCAACCAACTCTAACTCAACCAAAACCAAAAAAGACAGCTGTGACTTATTTTTAAAGTGTTTGTTTATAAAATGAATTACTTCCTTTATACGTTTCCGCACAAGTTTCGAAAGCCCAAAATCAAACACTGATTTCAACCCACTTTGTAATTTCCTGCCCTATCGAAATTTCAGTACAACCAAGGTGTTTTAAATAAGGGGGACGTTCAATTTTTGGTTTATCAGGACCATCTGCTGAGTCTTTCCCTCAGCAAACGAACTACCATGTGCGCCCTACCCCTTTCCAAAGTTTTACCTCAAAGGAAAACGAACAGTCTAGATGCCGAGAGGGAAAACTTCGAAAGGTCCCAGGTAACTCAAGAGTGTCATCCCCCTCCGCATAACAGAGTTTTTCATCCGGTTAATCGAGCATGTATTCATGCAGAACCGATTATCCATTTGGGGATGTTACTCATCGCATTTTTGCTCATTATTGGAACGTGAAAATCTTTTTTTCATTGTGTCTTCTTTAGAAGTGATTAGGTTCTTGGAATGTTAACTCTTCGAAAATGACGATGGTTAATTTCATTGTTTAGTACTTATTTATTTTTAGTTATTGCTAACTTTTAGTTTATAGTGCAGTGCTGAAATACTAGTTAACACTATAATAATATAGTTTTAACTAGTATTTCTGCCAATGGCTTTAGGAATTTCTCAGTATATAGTATCCTATTTTAAAACTTTCATGTTTGTGAGTGTTTAGCAAAGTAAAAGTGTCTTGTGAATTTATGGTGAATGGTGGTTTTGTCTTTATGGCAAAAATTTATTTAGCAATGTTAAACAAAAATTTATCAATCTGACGTGTTTCCTTGTGTTAATAATTGAAATTAGTTTATTGTTAACTTATTATGTTTCTTAAAAAGGCAGCTGAAGTTGCAGAAATTTAGTAAAATCTGAAGCCAAAATGCTGCTTATAGACTTATTTGTATTTTTATGAAAAATACCAAAGCTTAATTATTCGAACACTATAACTCTTTAGAATTTTTTTTAGTACAGTTATGATATAATGGGTGGTCTAGCAAGGTTTGTAAAGTTATTGTAGCTTTGCTATACCTATTGAGTTTTATAAAGTTTAATGTTTACCACTTTTGAGTAGTTTCATTGCTTGGCAACATAACCCAAATTGCCGATTTGAGACTGGCCGTTACATCATAACTCTTACACATTCTGTTGGTTATAATATTTTTCATTGTGATACTATTTAATATGAATATGTAAAGATTTTTCAAATTTGCTGTTTTTCAGAGCATCAGTATATCTAAAGCGATCAACTGCCAGGAGTCGCCTGTGAAAGAAAAGCATGTGCGCTGTATCCTTTTAAAGATTTATTCTAAGAATTTGCATTGTTATGTACCTGTATAAGTATTCACATAACTCGGTTACAGTTACTTAATGTGAAAAGTAACTAGTTAAAGTTACTTAGTGTGAAAAGTAACTAATCACTGTTACTTTAAGAGTCACGCACTTCAAGTTATAAGAAAAATGAAATTTAGCCATCTTACCGTTTTTCAAAGAGAACTGCGTTTAAAGAACAATTTAAAAAAGTAACAAACAAAAACTTAACATTGTTAAAGGTTATATTTTAAATATTTCAATGAAGAATTAAGCTGAACGTTGAACTGTGCCGAAAATATCTGAAGAGCGGCATGCGACGTAACAGAAAAGTAATAAAAAATTTTGTTACCGCTAAAAGTAACTAAGTTACAGCTACAGTTACTTTCTGAAAAATCTAACGGTATTACCCAAAAAAAGTAACTGTTGTTACAGCGTTAATCCCTGCATTCTTGCTTCACATATACAGTGGTTGTTATTCCTTAACATCTCCAGCCGCCATCATAGGTACTTTTACAGACAAAGGAGCCGGGACATTTTGGGGTGTTGTACTGAAACTCCCCTTGCAAGGAAACCCAATAGTCGCCTGGAAATTTTGTCATGTGTTACACAAAGTGTTGAGAGAAGGCCACATAAATGTAAGGTTTTTCTTCTTATAAAAACAAATTTAAATTTCTGTAGCTTCTTTATGCAACTATTTTCTTGTAAACCGATTCATCCCAACAGAAATATCGGGTATTATATGTGCCCGCCTCATAAGCCCAAGATAATGTGTCTGGCTGAGTCATTGAGCTAGAAAAAACGTGGAGTGAGGTGTGTGATTCACTAAACAGGGCAGCAAGCGAGCCGGTTCAATAAAGAAACGCGGAGGAATACACGGCATTGCAGCAGAAACGAACCGGGCAGAAAACCTAGAAACTTGCCTCTTTCGCTATTGGGTTCGTCTTTGCTGGTTCTTAGTGATCCACATGGTTATTTCTTTAAAAAGTTGGAATTTAAAGTTAAAGAAAGTTAATTTCTTTTGAACTAAAAATGTTCAAATACATTTAGGAGCCCAAGTCAATATGATAGAGGGGTCTCATACAAGCATTGCATACAAGTGTAGGGAAAATAGTCCTTTTCTGCCCTGTTCGCTCAAAAGGGTGTGAGTGGGTTTTCAGCTCGCTGACACCACCCTCCAGTGTCCCTTCTAGCTCAATGGGCTGAGTCGACAGATTTTCAGGATGGGAAAATTGCCAAGTCTCATTTCATATGCTAATGCTGCATGGAAAAGATCCCTTGTGTACCCATTTGGTTCTCTTGGCAAAATTAAATCTAGGCATACTTAAGCATTTACAGATAGCTCAGATTCATCGTTGTAATCTGAGTGTCAAAATTGGTAGCGAGAGCTGCCCAGATGGTAACACAAGAAATGGCTCTCATCACTAAAGCGTCAGCAAAACACTGCAGCGTCAGCAAAACACTGATCTGCCAAATAAGCAACCTTATTTAGGAAAAAATCTATTGGCTGAAAACCTATTTTTCATAATTCCTCATATTTGTATTTTTTTTTATTGTTGTCAAAAACACATAAAAATAGTGAAGCACATTCTGCTCTTCAGAGTTTTTGTGTGGAAACAGTAACTGCACCGTAAGCACAGTTGCAAATAAACCTGGTTTTATTGAAAAGTATGGATAAGTAACTTTCTATGCTGTGATTAATGGTTTAATATCTTTTGTAGGCTATTAGAGACTCTATGAAATATCAGACAAGCTTAAAAGATTTAGGAAAGTTATGGGTAAGTTTAATTTGTATGCCTGGTAACAACTACCATATCTTACTATTGACATATTGTGTATATGCTATGATTTTAGCAAAAATGAAGATATGGGTTATTTCGTGAGCTGATAATTTCGCAGATTTGACTGTGGTTCTAAATTACGACACCTGTCAGCATTAGCCCTCGTTTAGCTCTAGTGTGACGATAACTCAACTTACGCTATTAAATTTCTGCAGAAAATACAACAGATATCATGACTGAAACCAATTCATGTTTGTTGCTGCCTAACATGAGATAAATTTTATAATGTTTTAAAACAGGGTTGCCACAATTCTTGAAAACCTTGAAAAGTGCTTGAAAAAAACATCGATTTTCAAGGTATTTAAAGTGCTTGAAAAACATTATCAACTTTGAAAAGTCCTTAATTTTTCAATTGTGTCTTAAAATATAAACAGCAGTCTTCAAACGTCGTCTTCTAAGGCTGTTTCAAACGTTAATTTTTGCTTCATTAAAAACACTTTTTCAATGTTAATCAGTTCCTATTTTACTTTTTAATTTATTGTTTATGTATAATCCAAGAAGGTTGAGCAAGTTATTTTAGATGGATTTTTTTAATAACTAAATGGTTATTTTATGACACATATTTAAGTTCATTTAAAAGTTAGAGAGCTCTTATTAGTTTTTTAAACGAATTTTTAAAAACTATCGTGAAATTTAAATGTTGCATGTTCGAATATACAGTCCTTGAAAATGGAGAAATATATCCTCGAAAAGTCCTTAAATAGTCCTTGATTTTTTTTTACTAAAAAGTGTGGCAACCCTTTAAACAAGTTGGTATCTATATTTTAAGCAAATGATCCACATTCTCTTATTTGTGTTTATTGTAATAATTTTATTATTGCCGACACTGATAGAAAATTACTTTTTCTCTCTATATATTTTGGAACACTTGTATAAGGAACAACATATTTTCTCCTTGCAGGGTCTATTAAAAGATGGGTATGGACGCCTTATCCACTGTTACTGTACATTACTTCTTTCAAAGTTGCAATTTCATTTAAAAGTAAGCTTACTTAAATGTTTACATTATCTAGTCATTTTAGTTGATGTGCAATTTAATAAAAGGCAATTTCCATGTTTACTACATGCTAAATTGACTTGAAATTTACCAGTAGCAAGTGTGTTGTAATTCTTTATTAATAGAGGAGAGATAAAAAATGGAATAGAAAAAATTTGAACAGAGAAATTACATTTAATAAATTATTCTTTTGCTAGTGTTTAGAATTAATACTTTGGTAGTATATTATATAAGCTTATATTTCATATTTAGTGTGAAAGGAAGCAGTTATTTAAAATAGGTTTTATTGTTATGAAGAAGCTTTTTTCATTGAATAACACGATAGGTTTTCATTTTGGCTAAGGAGTATTTAAAAACTACGTAATCATATTTAAAAAAAATGTTTTTCAAATAAAATATCTTCTGTCTAATAATTAAACCATTTTACCTGATTCTGTAGCATTTTAAATAACTTAAAACAAGATTTTTTTAAAGATTATTCATGCGAAATTTCACTTAAGATGAAATTAAAGCATTTTCCCAGTTTGCTATAGTTTTCCCAATCACAATAAATATAAGCATCAAAATCACTTTCTTCCTCTACCCCCTTGTGGGGTTTTCCAGGACACAGCGTGAGCGGTGGCTCTGGCAGACTTTTACTTTAAACTAAAGATATCATAGTTAAAGTATTAGATTGGCAGATCACATGTGACCTCTAATGCTAACGACGAGACACACATGGAGGCCAAATAAGAGGGCAAAATGGCCAGTGTTGCTGCCACTTTAAGGAGAAAAATACTACGAAAAAATACCATGTAATTCTAAAATTACAAACAAAAACTATAAAAGGATTTAAAGTCACAAAAAAGATTCCAAAATGCAGCTAGTATTTTTACGACATTTTTTTTGTAATTTTAGAATTAGATGGTATTTTTTCGTAGTATTTTTCTCCTTAAAGTGGCAGCAACACTGGCCATTTTGCCCCCTTATTTGGCCTCCATGCGCGTCCCGTCGTTAGCATTAGAGGTCACGTGATCTGCCAATCTAATACTTTAACTATGATATCTATGGATGTAGTAGTTCAATTATTTACTAATGAAATATAATTGTTTTCGTATTCATTCAGAATCCGAGGTTCCCAGGCAACTTAAACGTCACAGATAATGAGCTGGATGATATTGGGGAAAGGGATGTCAATGTTTTGTAAGTAAATGAAATTTTGTATTTGAATTTTCTATAATTGGAAAGTTTCAATGTGCAGTGGAACATCGTTAACATGAACTAGCATAACTTCGAATCTAAAACATTTGATTGGTATTTTTAGCCTACTTTTCTTTTTTTAATTCGAAAGAATTAAAAAAATGAAAAAGTAGGTATTAACATGCGGTCGTTGTCCGTCTGTCTGTCCGTACCCCCCTTCCAAAATCGGTTCTATCATTCGTATCTTAAAAATTCTTTTTTGTTAGAAAGCTATGACCTCAGAGACCCAACTTTCATACTTTTTGTCCGCCTGTCTGTCTGTACGTCCGGACGGACATAAATCTACTATCTGTCGGCGAATTCCCCATTGAATTAGCATTGAAATTAAATTTTGAGTCATTTAAATCACTGTTGCCAAATCAACAATAGCATGAGAAACTTTATTTATTTAAAAATATTTGAAGCAACATAATTTTTTCATGAATCAGTTTCAAATGACGTCATAAAATGTAGCACTGTGTGATTCTTTGATTGTTCATGCATCGTTTACCATGAAAGTGGCAAGGCATATTTTTTTAATACAATTATGCTTAGTTTTAATTACATTTCTTATTTTTTTAATGTAGTTTGGAGTAGTTTCATTACTTTTGTTATTAATAAATATTGAATTGTTCTTTGAACTACAAATAAATCGTGCTGACGATAAATTATATTAAGTTAATTTGAGAAAGAATATTAAGGAAAATAGTTGATTTTGGCTTTTAGCAGGTTAAATTATAGCTGGATGTTGTGTTTAGTGATTTTTTTTCGAATGTGTATAAATCTAAGGTAGAAACGGTTGTTGATGATATTTACTGTTAGGAACCTAGTTTTATTTCCTATTAGAATTTCAGTAAGTATTTAAGTAACAGGAAAGTAGGCTATTTTAGTTCTTTAAGAACTTCTTGTTTTCATCTTATTATTTCAAGTTTTGATCTTCATATTCAAGTTTTGCAAACGTCATTTCTTTTATTAGTTGGCTAGTGCAAAATTATTCTAAGGTGCATTATAAAAAATCTTGTCTTTTCAAATTCTATCACCGACTTTCAGAAAGTAAAATATCAGTCTAACCTGAGGAACAAAATAAATTAACTGTATTTGCAAGTGTGTGACGGACCTGCTTGGTTGTTTTATAAAATAATGTAGCTCTAATGCAGTTTTTCCATTCAACCATGATCATGCAGTTTAGCTTCAGTTTGCCTTAAGAATCAAACAGCATTTTGTGAACATAATTTATTATCAGATAGTATAAATATTGGCAGTTTCTGTGGTGTCTTGCTTCTCGTCTTTTAATAGTATGTGTTTTTATCTTTAAACAGCATCAAATGTATTTTATTATTTATTTTGAAATGTGATAGTTCAGATTGTCTTGATCAGTTGGGGCAAACCCGAGTACGTCGGCCAGCCTTTTTGAGACAACATGTGATCCAGTGGACGGGCTTGTAAATCCGCCGATGGTGCTTCGATCACCTTCAATATCCTTGCAGATTTTATTTTGTTTATTTTTAGTATCCCCATGTATCTTCTTCCCTACAAAAATATATATTAAATATTCTAACTCATTTAAATGGCTTTACTGTTTTAATTTTGTGTGTGACCTTTTCTGCCTTACATACTCCGCCTGGGAGCACGGTTTTTCACTAATTACCCGTGCTAGGCCTTAAGCCTTTCCCAGAGACATTACAAGTGCAATTGCTATGAAAATTATAGCAATTGTACTTGCTGGTTGGCTAAAATAATTTTTTTCTTCAACTTTTGATGTACCCTTTGAAAAATATTGACTCATTTGCTCTGCATTGTGTTCGCCACATATTTCTCTGAGGGTTTGTTTAAAAGTTTAAAAAAGTTCTTGAGTATTTTATATTTTTTTTATTTATAATTTTTTTTTTTAAATATGAGGTTGCTATTTAAAAGTACTATGAAAGAAAAAGTACTAAATTGCTTTGCTTAAAGTTGTCAAGTACTTTTGGTAAAGATGTAGATATAAAGAAAAAAAAGATGTTTTTGTAGATTTTATGAGTAACTTTCTAATAATTAATTGGTTTCTGATTTTAGTTTTCAGATGAGCTGTGAATTTTTCGACTATATGGATGAAATTCTTGCCCTTCAAGCTGCAGGTTAGATGTTCTTTATTATCAATAAAATCTTAATTATCTTTTTTTCTTGTCCATAAAGTTTAATAAAAGAAATAAGTCAAAATATTTACTTCTCATTCTTGCGTTGGTTTTAACTTGAGTTTATTCTCGTTCATAGTGAAATTACCTGCTATAATATATTCATTATATAATTGTAAGAATACACAAAACTCATTCTAAAACTATTAAATAGTTTTCAAGGAAGAAAAAGTTTTTTTCACACATAAAAAACTTGAATAATCTACTCATTGATTAAATAATTAAAAATCAGGGTTGGGCCGTTACTTGTTTAAATGTAACTTGTTACAATTACATTTCGTAAAAAGTAACTAATTACCTGTAAAATTACTAATTTCCAAAAGTAACAAATTACAATTACTTTTAAGATTACTTTTTACGACAAAATGTCATATTTACAAATGTTTCGAAAAATAAAGTATAAATGAATAAATGATTTTTTTTTAAAAAATCAACTTTATTATACAGTTATCAGAAAATCTACTTGTTGTGGTTCAACAAAAGCTGCATCTCAAAATATTTGTCGCTTACACAGCTACGATTGGGTTGGAGACACAAACCACCAGAACTAACCTTTCAACAGCCGCACTGGCTAATAAGGGCATATTATATTTTATGAACATGCTTTTAACTGTAGGTAGAGTACAGAATACAGTCATATTACGGTCGTTACTTTGGAAAAATGTAGACAACTCTAAATCGGCTTCAGCGGAAAGATGTCTAGTTTTTATATTCTCAAAAAAATCATCATCACTGCTAGATGAGTGTTCATAATCACTACAATACTGGGAATCACTGTAGGGAAAGTTTCATTTTTGTGGGTACAATATTTCTCCTCTAAGCAAAGAGTACGTGAAAGTTTTTTTTATATTGTTTTTAAATTATTTTTTTTTGACATTTATTAGAGTGTTAATGATAAAATAAAATTAATGAAAGTAACGCGTTACTATAACAAAGATTACTTTTTCGAAAATTATGTAACGAATTACCTGTAAAATTACTTTGTTCTCAAATGTAACGAATTACCTAAAAGATTACTGTAAAAAGTAATTATTACAAGTAACGCGTTACTTGTAACGCATTACCGCCCAGGCCTGTTAAAAATCCTAAATATTCTTAAGATTTTCATCCATTTCTGATTTGCTTCAAAAGAGACTTAAATGTAATAAAAAATTTTTTGTTACTTTATACTTCAGCAAGTAAAGGAAAAGTACCAAAACTTTCCATTTTGTGTATTTTTCACCATTGTTTTTCTTTCAGTATTTGGCTCCCTCGACATGTCTCGGTCAAATTCAATGACCAATTGTGGCCAATGCCGTTTGGCCCCTCTTATCCCCTGCATACAGGATTCCAGCCAGCTCTATGACTACACAGTGAAGGTTCTTTTCAAACTACATGCAGGTAAGTTGTCTACACATCTATAGTTCAAGAGAAGCATAGTTGTATTTTGCTTTAAGGGCAGATTAGTTCGGATGACCGTGGGTCTCCAAACTAAAATGCGAGGCTGGGGAGCCCAGTCAGTTAAGGTATTTGCCTTGAATGCGAAAGGTCCTGGGTTCGGGTCCAAGCATCTAAAAAAAACTGCCGACGTATAAAGGGCCCGTGCAGCCAAAATTGTCTGACGAATAGTGTACACGTTAAATAGGCTTCAAAGCCCCAACGCTGTGTGCGATGTGACTCTTAACGGTTGCGTTGGGTGCCAACGCAGGTGTCGACTTGCTACTTGACTGTGGTTCTAAATTACGATGCCCCTCGCCAATAGCCCTTGTGTAGCTCTAGTGCAACGATAATTCAAACAAACGTAACCAAACCAAAATGCAGATGTGTTAATCCAATGGAAAAAAATTATTTTGTCAGCCACATTTCTCCAGCTGTATTGAATATTTTTACAAATGGTTATTTAGTATGATAACTGTAGCTAACTTACTGGACTCTATAATATATATACAGGGCTAAGTTGTCATTTTTAGCCTACTTTTCTTTATTTAATTCGAAAGATTTTTAAAAAATGAAAAAGTAGGTATTGACATACGGTCGATGTCTGTCTGTCCGTACCCCCCTTTCAATCGGTTCTATCCATCGGAGTTTAAAAATTATTTTTTTTGTTAGAAAGCTATGACCTCAGAGACCCAACTTTCATACTTTTTGTCCGCCTGTCTGTATGTCCGGACGGACATAAATCTAATATATGTCGGCGAATTTCCCATTGAATTAGCATTGAAATTCAATTTTGAGTCATTTAAATCACTGTTGCCAAATCAACAATGGCATGAGAAACTTTATTTAAAATTATTTGAAGCAAAATAATTTTTTCATGAATCATTTTGAAATTGCGTCATAAAATATAGCACAATGTGATTCTTTGATTGTTCATTAATTGTTCACCAAGAAAGCGGCAAGGCATATTTTTTGCATACAAAACATTCTACTTAGTTTTAATTTAAATTAATTTTTTTTAATGCAGTTTGGAGTAGTTTCATTATTTTTGTTATTAATAAATATTTAATTATTATTCGAACTACAAATAAATCGAGCAGATGATAAATAATATTAAGTTATTTGCAAAAGAATATTAAGGAAAATAGTTGATTTTGGCTTTTAGAAGTTTAAATTATAGCTGGATGCTGTGTTTAGCGATTTTTTTTCTAATGTGTGTAAATCTAGTGTAGAAACGATTGTTGATGATATTTACTGTTATGAACCTAGTTGTTGTTGTATTTAAGTAACAGAAAAGTAGGCTATTTTAGTTCTTTAAGAACTTCTTGTTAATACTTTATTTGTCATATGGTATTTTTAAGTAATCTAGTAAATCACTTTTTTTTTACAGCTCTGCCACCTGATACACTTATTGGTCACAGAGAGCGGTTTCTGCAGCAATTCAAAAAGTAATAAAGCAGTTGTAATTCTTATTTTATTATTCAAAGTGATGAAATATTTTAGGAAATATTATTAAAGGAAAGTTGAAGTTTTGAAAAATTATGATTTCGGTAACGGATGTATTGGTACGTCCGTTACCAAATAATATTTTTATATTGTATTTCTTTATGATACATAATATTACTCACGTCAAACAATAAGTAAATCCAAAGCAGGAAGTTTTTATCTCCAAAAATAAAGTTGTGGCATTAATATAAGCTAAAAATAGTAACGGACGTACCACGAAAAGCCAGAAAAAATTCACAGGAACATTTTAACAATACCAAACATGTTTCAAAAAAACTTTTTATCAAAATTGGATCACCTAACCATAATGCAAATAAAACATGTCAAGAGAAAAAAAAATTCAATATAATTTTCCCATTTAATTATTGTATTTTCTATCACTGTTGTGCACTGCCCAATTCTGACTGACAGACACAGGTCTAAACATGTGCCTGACAATAAAAAAAAATACTAAACATATAAAAATTTTAAACCAATATTCAAAATCTTCAAGCTTTTACTTTTAAAATGAGGTATAATATATGTATGTACTGTAATTTTGAGTTTTTCAGAAAAAGTTTACTTTGAAAAAATTTTGCCCGAATAATTTCTTTCTTTCTTGAATGTCCTTAAAATTTCCTTATTTTTGATGATCGATTTTCAAAGAACTAAAATTTTTAAGTGGAATTCAAACAACTTGGCGCTTCATATTTGCATGTTAAGTCCATGGGACCTTTTATTTTAAGTTTATCAACTAGCTTTTTTTTAAAATAAGAACTCCAAATAGTTTACTAGGACTATTAATACGATGTCTTTCCTTTTTTAAAAGGCAGATTTAAAAAAAAATTAATTAACATTTTGTAATTTAATTTCTAAAAAAATTGGCCGAATAAAATGAAATAGTGCATACTGATATCACTAGAAAGCATTGTGGACCTTTATCTCCGCTAGTTCATAAGTTTGAAATCGAAAGCAATTTTCTTAAACACTGACCTATTGATTTAATCTCGGAAATAAAAGGACAGAAAGTGTTTAGCTGACTCTAAGTATCTTTTGTTTATTCAAGAATGACATTGAACCAAAACTAGTATCCATTGTGTTGTCCAAAAAATTATAACTTTAGATACTCCTTAATAATTCAATCTTTAATTTTTTTTTACGATTTTTTGTTAATTGAAATTATATTTTTTATCAACCACTCCTTGCTTCTATTCATATTATAAGTGCAGCAAGTGTAAATTCTGTTCTTAAATGTCTTTAATTTATGCCATATTAGTTCTGTATTTATGCTTTTTATTTAAACTCGGGTGCTTAGTTCCTTGAGAAGTCCTTAATTTTTTATCAAAATCAAATCCGTATGACTCATGTAAACTTTAATTTTATTAAATAAGTTATATTTAAAAACTGCATTTGTTTTAATTGACAGATTGCAGCAGTTCTACTTCAGTGCTAGTAATCTTCAGTATTTCAAGCATCTTATTCATGTTCCACTTTTGCCAGAAGTAAGAAAGATAAGTTTGGTTTTCCCAGGGTATTTTAGATTTTACATTGAATTGATTTATAGATTTAAACTAATGTTGATTAATTTTTTTGGATTTTAATCTGGGGGATGAAACATGTTTTTAGATTGGATTAAGACAGTTAATAATATTAAATTAAGTGGAATAATAATTAAGGGATGATTCCTTCTCTTCACATACTCATAATTCAAAATTGATCCTTTTACTTTCAACTAAGTTAAGGACGTAATTTTAGTTAAGTTTATACATTACGTTTGTGGCTTTATATAAAATAATGCTGTTTTTTATGCTATCCTTCTACTACCAAAAACCATTTTTCTTGTAGTAGTATTTTTTTTTTTGGGGGGGGGGGGACTCTACTTAATATATTCCTTATGTTGCCACAAACATTAATTTAATAAAAAAGATATGTGTATATATTGTGGGGTGAATGTTACTGCTAAGTAATTACAATTCAGGTGTTTCAAGGTTGTTTTTTTAATTCTATAATTCTATGTAGATTTTACATCTACAACTCGTAACTAGCACCAGTGAACTATCTATTACAGTTGTTTATGCTTGTGTTTTCCCGGTCAAGATTACATGCAGAATAACTTAAAATGGTGGAATGAATCCTGATCGGCCTGAAATCAGCAAAAATAATTACGGGGGGGAAATACGGGGGAGTTTTTGAATACTAGCTTTTGTTGTAGATGTAACTAATGGAATTTTTCTTTGAAACTGTTTATATATTTGCCAAATCTGTAGTCACCATGCTTTAGTAGTCATCCTCAAGATGTCTTCTTGCCAATTTGCAGAATCCTCCCAACTTCTTGGTTGCCTCTGACCTGAGCGCTCACGTGAGTCCCGTTGTCATCCTCCCACCGCATGCAGACACTCCAGAAAACGAAACTGTCGACATGAATCTTGTGGATACCACAGTGCCCAAGGTAGGTGTGATTTGATGGGGTAACAAACACTTTATTTACACAAAACAAACATTACAGAAAAAAATTTTGTTCGTTACAAGGGGGTTAAAGAAACCCTGTATATGTGACTAAATAAACATAATTATAATTGATAAGACAATAATAAGACAATTATAAGGTTAAATAAAAAAAATAAAAATAAAACACAAAAAATAATAAATTTAAATACATAAATGTACACAAAAAGAAAAATGTGGCAATGCTATATAATCAAAACAAAATGCCAAAATTCTGGTCAGCGGGAAATTTATATAAAAAAAACAGTTCGCTTCTATAAATTAAAAAATACATCAATATCGTCTATTGACAAAATAAATTTAAATAAAGAATTTCTGAACCTGCATAAAGAAGGGATACTTTGAAGTTCAGTAGGTAGTTTATTGAATACTTTTGGGGCTAAATATGAAAAATGTTTTCGAAAAATTTCTTTATGTGGAAATGGGATATAATAAATTTCATTTAAACGTCTAGCTGATATATTTACTTTTAACCTACAAAAAGAATTATTACAATGTAAATATAAAATCATTCGAAAAATAACATTATGTCGAATCGGTAGTAAATTTAAAAATGGGGATACAATGGTACATTTAAAAACCTCAGTGCCCAAAGTATGTGTGGGTTAACTCAGTGCATTAACCTCCATAGTGACCAAAGTATGTTTCAGTTTACACAGTGCATTTAAAACCCTCAATGACCAAAGTATGGTTTTGCAAGCCCTTTTATGGCCCTCAAAGACCATGAAATTTCCATTATTCTCAAATCTAAGGAATCTAGATTGCCTTGATGGCTGTTATGTTTATGACTGCATGTTTATTGTAATGCTTTGAAAGTCAAGGAAACCAGAATACTTAAAAAATACATAAAAAAGATATGTTCTGATTCTGAGAAATTCATATCTGACAAAATAAAAAATACAATCAGTAACCAAAACTTTTTTCTTAAAATTTCTAAAAGATAATGATTTTTTGGAGTGCTGTTTTAAGAGTCCCTATAAAACTTAATTTGCCTTTCTTGTATTTTAATTATTTTTTGGACAGAAAAAAATATTGTATTTATAGTAGTTAATTTAAATAATATTTGAGAAAGTAATATTTTTCAACTATTCTATCTTATTATTTTTTTTGCAGGCAAGTCCAGATGTTCTCGAAGGGGTGTTTGGCCACAGTAACGGATCCAGCTCACCAGACCAGATGTCTGACAAGTAAGCTATTGTGTTGATATGCAGTTATAGTCTTTTGGATCACAATGCAAGCTTTGAAAACAAATTTTTCCTCTTCAGACATAAGTTTGATCACATTTTCCACTTAAAAACTAATATTAGAGTAGAAATGTTTAAAATAACTGAAATAATTTTTTAAGACTTACCAATTACAACAGAACAAGAATTTCTGAACAATGTATTAACTTTAAAAAAAAAAATTCCATGGTGTCAGACGTAAATGTTTTTCTTTAGTAGGAGGAGTAAATAGTAATTATTTTAAAAGTTAAAACATTTTGCAAAAATTCTTGTTGAAGTTCATCAAACATGGGTAAGATGAAAAAAACTAATTTCAACTAATTAAAAATATTTTTACTCTTAAAATTTTTTAATTTTTAAGCGGAAAGTTTGGACACATTTTTATGCCTGATGCTATGAAATTGCTCTTGTATTACGCTAATTCCTATTTTCTAATATGGCATTTATTTTAGAGACCTGTTGATTGAAAGATTACAAAGAGAGATTGAATTGCTAAAAATGGATATTCAACGGATAAGAATAGAGGTAAATAATATTTGCACACAAATATTTCAATTTATAAATTTAAATTAAAACTGGGCACCCAGAAACCTTTAAATAGGTTTAAGTACTTAAAAAAAGGCTAAGCTTTTAGCTTAAAACATATTAAAAATTATTTATGTACAAAAGTAAAAGTAAGTTTACTTAATAGTTTAAAAAGTCTAATCTGAGTTTGGCTTAAAGTTAATTTAACTCTAAAATAATACTTAAATATTAAAAAAAATATGATTGGTGCATAAATAAAAAAAATCTAAGGGGATTAAATTGTTTAGTTAAAGTAGCTTTAAACACAGGATTCGTACAGTGCCAGCATTTTTTTTTTATCATCAACAACCGAATTCTACCCAAACAAATCTTTAATGCCGTCATTTCATTTATAGTTGAAATGGATGTTTATTTAAGTGACACAATGTTTCGACTAACAGTACGTTCAGGGACTAAACTTTTACGGCTGAATAAATGTTTTCCTCGTAAAAAGTTTGGTATTACTTATATAGTTAAAACTGTTTTATATATGATGTGTTTTTTTAGTATGAACGTAAAATAGATGATTTCAAGCGCCAATTGATGGGTCTGGAATCACAAATAACAGAGCAGGACCAGATCATTGAACGACTGAAATTTGTAAGTTTAAATTAAATTTATACAATTTCTCTGTTTAAAATTTCAAACTTATATATTTGTTATTCAAAATGTAATTTTTTTATGCAGGAAAGTGAAAAAATTCAACAAAATTCATCGTCTGAAACAGCAACAGAGGAAGTTATTTTAAAATTGGGTGAAGCTGAAAGTGAGTATTTTATTAACTTTTACATAAAATTTGTTTTTCATGCGTTTCCATTAAGTATAATATTGAAAAAAAATAGAGTAGAGGTTTTTTTTTAATATCGACTTACACTTATTTTCCTAATGTTTATATATTTATTTCCTTTCTACAACAGGGTTGCCACGGTCCTTGAAAACCTTGAAAAGTGCTTGAAAAAAACATTGATTTTCAAGGTCTTAAAAGTGCTTGAAAAACATTATCAACCTTGAAAAGTCTTTAATTTTTAGGGCCGATGAATTTATCTTGAAATGACGTTTTTTCCAGGGATTGGTGTAACGTGTTACTTGCAACAGTTACTTTTTTTCGATAATGCCAAGTAATGCTGTTAGATTTTTCAAAAAATAACTGTAATTGTAACTCGGTTACTTTTATTGGTAACGAAGTAACTAAGATTTTTGTTACTTTTCCGTTACTCCTCGCGCCGTTCTTCGTGGATCTTTTCGGTAGCTACATGGTTATTTTATAACACGTATTTAAGTTCATTTGAAAGTTAGAGAGCTCTTATTTGTTTTCTAAATTAATTTTTAAAAACTATCGGGGAATTTGGGTGCATTTTTGAATATACAGTCTCTGAAATTGGAGAAATATATCCTTGAAAAGTCTTTAAATAGTTTTACCAAATAGTGTGGCAACCCTGCTACAAATATCAATGTCACTTCATGTCTCGTAATAATATATATTTTTTTCTTTCACAGAAAAAGCAAAGTCCCAAGAAGAAAAATTTCTAAAAATGAAAGAAGTTTACGGAAAACTTCGGGAAGAGCATATTGGCCTCATTAGAGGGGTAAGGCATATAATTTCGTTATACTTAATTCAATACTCTACATGTAACCCCTATTTGTATTATCATTATCTAAGTATCCAGGGCCGGATTTAAAGATTTGCCGCTTACAGGCTAAGATTGATTTTCCGCCCCTTGTCACAATATTCTCCCCCTTCAGGCAAAAGGTAGCTGGTTAGCTGCAAAATAGGGTTGTATGTGCTGTTTAAAATAGATACACATATTAGAATAATCTATGTACATTTACAAATTAAATCGAAAGCGAAATAGGCGAATTTTTTAAACTGTCCTACTACTATTTTTCTTTCAACTTCGAAATCCGAGAGGAGGGGTGCAATTGCCCTTGCAGCGGCCATGTTTTTTTATTACGAAATATTAGTTCTATACAGTATACGTTTACGGTTTTAACATTAATGTAAATTATTTGTTTTCTTTCTTAAAAATATTCGTATCTTTCTAATAATTTTTTTATGCCGAACACCGCTTTAATGGGTCGTAAAAATTTGCCTCCCCAAAAACTTCGCCACTCTAGGCTACAGCCTACTTAGCCTATTTAGAAATCCGGCCCTGTAAATTAATATTTATATTTACTTTATGTATTCTTTCAGAAAGCAGAATCAGACAAGCAATATGCAGCTTTAAAATCCTCTTTGGAATCTTCTGAAATGGAGAAACAAGTATGGCCAATCAATTACTTGCAGCTGAAATTTATGTTTCATTTATAAAAGGACTCTATTTTAGATATTCAAAATGTCACTTTGTGGATAAAATTATGGTCTATTTTCAGAGGAAAACAAGCAATCCACTAAGCCTGAAAATTTAGTTTTGTTTGTGTAAAAACAGTTTAATTTTAAGTTATTTTGATAACTGCAAAGTATTCCAGACTAAAGGAAAAGTTACGGAATTTTTAATTATTAATACATTTATTTGATGTTTCTATTTTTGTAAACTGTCGACTGACATTAAATTTGGTGTTTATTGTTTTTTTCATATCAAATTCAAAAAAATTATTTTTATGACTAAAGAATCGGACAAATCTTGAAATCTGTACTTAGGGTTATTTTTTTTAGTGTACTTTCCCTCAAATTTTAGATAGAAATAGTTTCACACTTGTAAGATATTGAAAAAAAGTTAAAATACAAAAATAAATTAAATTTAAATAAAATTATTACTTTAAAAAGTTAAATTAGAAAATTCATGAAGTATATCATTCATTTCCAATACACAGCCACTACTGCTTTGAATAGTATGTATTGGAAACTATTAGTTAGTAACCAGAAGTTAACACAGTTTAAAAAAAACTTTTTATTTCATTGTAGACATTAAGCCAAAGGGTAGAAGAGCTTGCATCTACCAAAAACTTGGTGGCCGAAAAGCTTCAGAAGTCTGCAAGTTATGAATCACAGCTTGGTGCACTATCAAAAGAGAAAGAAACTCTACAAATAGCAAATAAAGTAAATGATAATTTTTAGAATATTAGTTAGGGCCAATTTTGTGGCGCCATCTAGGTGGTCCTTGCTACTAATTTACTTCCAGAATATTGTAAGGACCTTTTACAACCAGTTGAAATGTCCTTCATCATCATCAATAGCTCGACAGTCCTGGGTGGACCCTGGCTTTCTCAAGGAGATTTGCCCAGTCTCTCCTTCTGCGCGCAACAGCTTTCCAGTCTCTGACCTTTATCGAAACAAAGTCCTTTTGGAGGCAGTCCACCCACCTCAGTCTGGGTCTGCCTCTTTTTCGAGTTCCATTTGGTTTAGCCAAAAAAATCTTTTTTGTGGTTCTGTCATCATTCATTCTAATAATGTGTCCGGCCCATTTCATGCGTTGGATTTTATGATATTTCAGGATGTCCGGCTCTCTGAATAGTTTATAAAGTTCAGAGTTAGTTCTCCTTCTCCACACTCCATTGTCACAGACACCACCAAAAATTGACCGGAGGATCTTCCTCTCAAAAGTAGCGAGGGAAATATCCTTAAAAACAGTAAATTGTAAGAACAATTGACATCCAATTTTAAAATAACTAATGTATTTATTTTATATGCAATGAAAGTATTTTTTTTTAGCTTTTTTTACAACACCTAAACAGCTAAAAGGCATCTGTAATTATAATGTTTTGCCTTAAACACTGTAATAAGAAGAACTTGATGTCTTGTCACACAAATTTATATAAAAGTAGTTTCGGTACACTTTAAACTTTAATTAAAAAATACTGAATTCGGAACTGCAGCAGTATTTCCATATCTGTTAGTAATTTAAAAATTCAGCCACAGTGAATATTATTAAAGTAATCTTTTAAAGATGAGCCTTTTTTTGTTATTCACTATTCCTCTAGATGCCCAATTGATGCAAATCACAAACTATTTTCTAGTTTTGTTGACCAAATGTTACCGATTGATA
Source organism: Oedothorax gibbosus (assembly GCA_019343175.1). Taxonomy (NCBI): domain Eukaryota; kingdom Metazoa; phylum Arthropoda; class Arachnida; order Araneae; family Linyphiidae; genus Oedothorax; species Oedothorax gibbosus. Next base: position 195,664 of record JAFNEN010000579.1, read on the forward strand.
ATTCTATTATATTAAGTGAAAAGGTTATTACTAAACTTTGAATAATAGCAAAGCTATTTAATTTAATATTGCTGAAAATATTTTTGCAGGAATTCGAGGACAAACTTTCAGATATTCAGGCTAAGTGTTCCAATCTTGAAAATGATTTGAGTGTTGCCACTTGTAATCGGGAGGAACTTGAGGCTAAGCTTAAAGAAATGAGTAATCAGCTTGCGTCTTTGAAAGAGAAAAATGAGTTACAATCACAAAAAATGTATTCATACTTAGGTAAGTATCACTTATAGTTTTTTATATACAGTCAAACCTCGATTACCCTAAAAATATTCGACTTATCCGAAGTTCGAGTTATCGAAGTTACCTCCCATTCCTCTCTACTGGCACTTGAAGTGGGTCGACCTGGTTTTATATGTGCCATAATACTATACTTGTATGCATTTCAATTTTATAGGCATGTAAACAACAAGAGAAGAATGGGGTCAAAAGGTTTATTGAAACTCACAAAATTTGGCTTCATTACATATTAATTAGTATACATAGATATTAATTGCTCATTACTTATTATATACATACCATGTAAATTTCGTTAAAAAAAAAAGCAGTTATTTCTGGCTGTTTATATTTTTAAAGTTTGTTAGCATTCACAAAGTCACCTAATTTTTTAACACAGTTAAATAGGGTGCTGTCTGTACCTTCGGTGGTCTCCAGGTATTGTTGTAGAATATGAACAGCGTCCCGTGCTTGTTTGCTTGTTGGAGGTGAGGGGGGGATTTCGGCCTCTTTGTCCTCATATCCTTCGGGCTCTCCGCAAACTGCATTTACTATTGCCTCGTCAGACAAGGGTTCTGATGTTTCAATGTTGTCATCAATGCACATGAAATCGTTTTCCCAGACCATATCATCCATGCCTTCAAAGGGATCCCAGCTGTCAGTTCTCGCTTCATTATTCTTTATACTGAAGAAACCACAGCTCTTGAAACAGTTCTCGATAACCGTTTGAGAAACATCGCTCTCCCAGGAGCTCAAAATTAATCGCATGGCATCTAGCACATTGATTTTGTGCTCTATGCCATTCTCCACCTCCTCGATCAATTGACGCATTAAACGTTTTCGATATGCATGCTTCAGGCACTTGATGATGCCGTGATCTGCAGGCCGAAGTTTTGCCATTGTGTTGGCCGGCAGGAAAAGCAACTTAATCGCGGACAAGTTTGCGATATCACCGTGAGCAGTACAGTTGTCCACGAAGAGTAACATTTTTCTGTTTTGGTTGAAAAACTTTGAATCCAGTTTTTGTATGTACATCAAGAACAAGTTCAAAGTCATCCAAGCTTTTTTATTTGCATGGTACTCCACGGGCAGTGATTTCACATTCTTTAAGCGCCGGGGCTTCTTTGCCTTTCCGATGACCATCAAAGGCAGCTTTTCAGTCCCATTGGCGTTTGCCCCCACCAGAATTGTCAACCGTTCTTTGCTAAGCTTGCCACCAGAGCATTTCTTATTGCGATACATCATTGTCTTGTTCGGCGTGCATTTAAAAAAGAGTCCGGTTTCATCTAGGTTGAAAACTTCTTTGGGTTCATATGACTGTAGAAGCTGTGGCAAACTCTGCCTCGCATGTTTCATCTGAAACGTCCTTTGCTTGTCCATGTAGGGTGCGGAACACGATCTTATTCCTGGCTTTGAACTTGTCCAGCCATCCTGTACTGGCGTTGAATCCATCGACCTTCAGCAAGCGAGCGAAGTCCATGGCTTTTTCTTTCAGTAGCACTCCACTGAGGGGAATGTCCTTGCTTCGGTGGGTCTCAAACCATTTCAGGGGTGCTGCTTCGACGTCAGGAAAAGCACACGTTTTTGCGCGTTTGCTAGAAGAGTCGGCACCCGATCCATGGCGGCTCAAAATCTTTTGTTTATCTTTCAAAATCGTAGATAAAGTGTTTGGAGGTATGCCATACTTAGCAGCCACATCTTTCTTTTTCAACTGAGGATTTTTTTCAATCTCCAAAATAAGTTTTGCTTTTTGATCTAAAGTGAGAGTGCTCAATTTTCGCTTAGACATTATGGATATGCAACTGCAGCTTCACGGAGTCAAAGAAAGAAGAGCGTCCAACTGGGAATCCTTTTTAGGAATGTGCAACTTTTTCAACACGCGGCCAGGGGGGGCGATTTCCCTTCACAAAACAGGTGCTCTTCCCCCCTACATTCCCAAAAATAAACCCTCCCCAAGACAGTGACCTTGTCACACTCCAAACTCCCCTTCTCTCCACTGTCTCTTATCTGTTTACCCTCTCGGACAATGGGGGGGGGGGGGAGCGATTGCAATTCACAGAAGAAATGAGGAAGACCTGAGTGGACTGGCATTCGAAGTTTTGAACTGAATTCTGCTTTTTACCAGGGAAATATATCACAAAAACTTCGACTTAGAAGATGTTCACTTCGAGTTATCGAGACTTTTAAAGAAAAGTATAGAAATGTTTCGGGACTTGATTTAAAGTTCGACTTAGCGGATTATTCGACTTATAGGAAGTCAAGTTATCGAGGTTTGACTGTACTTATCTAATAGAGATTATCGTTTCTAATTTAATTCTGTTTCTAAGTAGAATATCATAATTGGACATCTTTTTTTTTGCTACTTAAGTGAAGGGCTGGGGGCTAGTCGGTAAGGCACTTGTCTTGCATGCGATAGGTCCAAGGTTCGGGTTCGGGTCCGGGCATGGCCAAAATAACTGCCAACATATAAATTATCTATGCAGCCAAAAAGTCTGGTGAGAAATACCTAGTGTAGAAAGAATGCATGCTAAATATGCTCCAAAGTCCCGATGTCCTTTTCAAAAGTTGGGTTGGATACCTATTTAAGTGTTGGCTCATAACTTGACTGTGGTTCTAAAATACAACACCTGTCGCCTATAGCCCTCGTATAGCTTGTGTAAAATGTGGAGTTCTAAAACTTTTACGATATCATTCTAATTCATTTCTAGATACCTATGAATTACTAGGTTTATGGATTTTACCTTCATCACAAATTCCTTGAATCATTAAGAATGTTTGTAACTTTTGAAATCCTGCATATTGTTTGGCAAAAGAAGCACTTAAAGGAGCCATGTTTGTTTTCAAAAATATTTTAATTAATATATGTCTAATTGTTTTTTTTTCTGTTTTACTTTTTATCCATATAAATCCACTTTGATACATTCTTGTTACTGTATTGCATATGACCAGAAATATTTTTAAAAAAAATCTCTTTGTTACAGTTACTAGAATAAACATATCAAATAATAAATAGCCATTTTCAAATTCAGATTTAGTGGAATACAATAATTTTTAAAATAAATCTACTGTATTTAATTCAAATAAAAATATAAAATAATTATACTCACTGAGAAAAAAAATTAAACTTATTGCAATTTTATTTCCATTGAAAATGTATTCTAAAATATGATCAACTCGCTCATTCTTTTTTTTTTTTTTCATCTAGAATGTTTCAAAATGCTTTCTAAACTGAGTTATATTTATTAAGGATTTGTATGATTGGGTATTTTCTTTTTAGATTGTGTTTACAAAGAAGCAGAGCAAATTGTGCAAACTGCAGTGGACGACCTTGACAGTCCAGAGCTGAATGTTAACAACTGTCCACCAGGTGACATATTTATCTTAAATATTATTAGCATTTTTATATATCCATTAAGTGTACTCTTTAAACTTGTTTATACATCATGTATAATTTTTTTTAATTCCCACACATTTTTATCTAAATAAGTTCAAACAAGTAGGTTTGTAACAGAATCTGTCACTTAACCCGTTTCCACACAACAGTTGTATTTACCAGGTAAAAAGCCGCCAAACACATTGATTCTATATTAAACATTTACATGCTAAATTGGCTAGTTTCTTTTGTTTTATTTCGAAAATTCAATTCAATAATTATTACTTATCGTTTGCAAAAATTAATCTATATTTCAAAGAATAAATATGTAATATTCCTCACTTTTGAATAGAATGAAAATATTTCATATCAACATACAAAGAATCTTGTAGTGAAATATATTTGATGTCATTTCAAAGTGATCGGTGTCGCAAAAATAAATTAATTTTAATTTTTGTCTAAAAGAATTAAAGTTTCTCGAGCGATCGTTGTGAATGGCAATGGTGATTTAATTCTAATAAAAACGGCTTCCTATGCTTTTTAAATGAGCATTAAATTTTGCAGTTTTTTAAATAATTGAAGTACTTCGAATTCGAATTCTTCTCTGAAATTTTCAAGGTATTCTAATTTCGATGCGCTGAATTTTTTGACGCATCACACTTGTCCGTAGCATTTGTAGTTTGGGCTATGAAAGTGGGTGACAGACAGACTGAACGATTGTAATACCTTCCACTTTTTATGTTATAAATGTAGTGTGGAAGCTAAAATTGGTTATTTTAAAATTACATGCATACATTGCATATTATGTTTGCTACCTTAATAATATGCATCCTTTTTTTTCTGACCTTAAGCATTAAGTTCATCATTAAATTTATTGCATAATTTTTGCTTCCACTATATTTTATATAATGGTGGTTCTGGGGTGAGGAAGCCTATGTCTAGGTTAGGTGATCAACATAACAGGGAACGGCTAGTGTTGAATTTCCAAGCATGCTTGGTCCTCATTTTATGAACCTTCATAAGGGTTAAAAGGCTGAGTGAATCTTGATAGTCCATGATTATTCATTCAATGGGCAATATAAAAGTGGAATCCCTATGTCCAAGTTAATGACTTTATCTACAGATAGCTTAGTGTTGATGGACATACTGCCTTTTTTACTTTGTTTGCCAATAATTAAAAAATACTTTTTTAGATACAATTATTTTGATACTTTCATGGACATTTCCATGGCATTTTACTACAGCCATATTTTAATGCATGCCAGATTAGTTTTATAAACAACTTGGCCTAAAATAAATTTTACAAATTTTTAAAGAACGTGTCTTTGTATATGAAAAATTCCTCGACTGTACTCCTTCCAATCACGAATCAAACTTCCACAAACACTTTTTTTCTTCTATCCCCTTTTGTGGTTTACCAGCAACAGTCACTGTTTTCATTTTTTCACCATCCTACTTGGGTTTGAAAAGCAATTGCGGTAACCCTTGTAAACATAGAGCCTCATACAATGCAAGTTTAAAACGGTAACATTCATGCTGTTTCCTGGAAATACACAAGGGGTAGGGGGAAGAGAGTCTTTCGAAGCTTGGTTGTAGGTAGGAGCATAGTCACCTCATGTATGTATTAAATCAATTGTCTTTATGTATCTTTTTCCAGAATTTTTCCTTCAACATCTGCGCAACATAACTGCCACCACAGAAAATTTTGAAAATTCATATTCAAAATTTGTAGAAAATCCTGAAGGTATTTTTTTTTTACGTCAAGTTGCTCTTTTTAATCGATAGTCTGACCCTATTAATTTCTTTAACACAAAAATTTCATTTAACCTAGCAGCACTCGCGCTGCTAGAGAAACACGTCACTCGCAAGGGGGGTACTTAAGACCCAGCACGGAATTCCTTCAAATATCACTTTTATGTTCAAAACTGCACAATTTTACTTAAAAGCTATTTTCTAACAAATATTTAAGTATTTATGAGAAGTTTCGGTTCGAATTATAATTATGATTACTTTCATAATTTATCACTTCAGCATCGTATCCACAGGATCACCAGTATGTTTCATTTTCAACAATTCTTAGACTCACTATCGGACAAGGACAATAATCATTGTATATCATCATCATCATAGCATCACCAGCTTTTTCTGATTCGTTTTAGATTTATCACCCAGAGAAATTCTCTAACATTTCGCATACTTTCTGTTCCTCATTGTAGGACAAGTGGGTGATAATTTGAACTAGATGAAGAAACACGGCACTCACATGGGGTCTTTCACACCCCAAAACCACAATTCTAGAAAACCGCTTTCGGAATGTGAAAGATAATCATTCCTATCTTAGTGGGACGTGAAGGCAGCTACTCTGTGTTTGACCAATTTAAAAGTGAGAAGTTGGGTAATTCGAAATGAATGTGCGTGGTCTGATAGGGTAAGGTCCCCTTGCGAGTACTGCGGGTTGATATTAATTGAAGGTATTTCCCTTGCAAATAAAATTTTATATTCATGGCAAACAGTTCATTTAACTTGAAGTCATTTAACATTAAATCATGTATAACATAAAATAAAAATTCTGTAAATACATATTTTTTAATTTTTGGAGAGGTTTAATCCTTTATCTACTGATAGTGCTTATAAGTACTAATTCAAAAGCTGTTGTTTCACTTTTCCAATTTGGAGAATACGGTGGAAAAGAGGGTTTTTTGATTGACATGTTTGGTTTTAGCACATTAAAGTCTAAAAAGGTAAATTCTTCCTAAAATTTTTACTCTAGTTAATCCTAACATTAAAATAATCAAACACAAATAATTAAAATTGAAACTTAATTTGGGGCATAATGGGTTAATGAATTGGAAAGGTGGTATTTTTTTAAAAAGATCTTCTTTCATGATATTGATGTCAAATTGGCAGAATCCTTTCTTTTCTTGCTATTGATTACATTATACTGTTTTGGTAGGCATTGAAGATATTTTGCAGTCTTCCATGTCGTTTGCACATCAGCTATCCAACATTTTGATTGAGGGTAAAGCCACCTCAAATGCCTCTCCAAACATCGAACAAGGGGACCGTAAGTTTATTCTTTTATGAATAGTATGGTTAAATCATGTTCTTGGGTTATCTTGAAAATATTGTGATTTTTGTAGCGTAATCAAAAGATACGAGGGCTGTTTTTTTTTCAACCTCCGATGGGCTGTAACAAAAAGACGGGTCAAAATACAAAAAACATTTTTTACCTAAAGTAATGTACAATACTGGTTATTTCTCTACATAATCATCTTGGCGATTAAGGCATTTGTTATACCTTTAAACAAGCTTTGAAATACCCTCTTCATAAAATGTAGCCGCCAATGATTGGGAGGGAGTTGTGACGGTTTCGTTTAAAAAAGTAAATTTGGAAGCTTGACGTCAATTTTTTTTCTGTCCTCCAAGCCACTGCTAGTCCATAATTCACTTATGGTAAACCTTGGAGTTTCCCTAAACACTTGGTCAACTCGCTGAACAATACCGTCTGTAGCGACAGACTTGCTTCCTTGGTCCCCTTCTTCATGAACATCAGTATTGTTCAGCGAGTTGACCAAGTGTTTAGGGAAACTCGAAGGTTTAATTTACCATAAGTGAATTATTGATAAGCATAGTGGCTTGGATTGTAGCGCTTCCAAGTTGAGGTGGAGCTAAAAAAACGCGTCACAACTCCCTTCAAATCATTGGCGGATACATTTTATGAAGAGGGTATTTCAAAGCTTGTTTACAGATATGACAAATGCTTTAATCGTCAAGGTGATTATATGGAGAAATAAGCAGTATTGTACTTTACTTTTGGTAAAAAAATCTTTTTTGTATCTTGACCCGTCTTTTTGTTACAGCCCATCGGAGGTTGAAAAAAAAACAGCCCTCGTATTTAACTAAAACCTAACTTTATTTATTTTTTGATCATTTAGAAAGTGAGGCTACTTTTGTAGCATAATGAAAAGGTATTTAAATAATAAGCCAAACTTTATTTTTAGACAGTGCTCAATTGATTACTATATTCTATTTGACACATATCTGGAGATCTTATTGAAACAAACTGGTTGCTAGATTATCACCAATCCATCGCTACATTTGTTCAGTTCTTGCTAAATTGGCAAGTTATTCAAATTTTAGCATATTGTGTAATATGAACGCTTAAAGTTAAATAATCTTTCTTTTTAAATGCAAGGTTTTTTTTAAAATAAAGTACTATTTTAAAAATTGCCTTACTTATTGGATGACTTTATATTTTACTAATATTTACAATTTTTAACACAGTTTCTGTCCTTTTCTTTTTTTTAGAACTGTCACAATCTTGCAAACTTTTAGGCCTAGAAGGATTAAATTTATATAGAACTTTGCAGAAGAATGGTAATTATTGTTTTATTTTTATAAATTTCTTTGTATGTTTTTCTTGATAAAAATGCTAAAAAAAGTCCTAATTTTTCTAAAGTTCCAAAATCAACTTTGTTGTCATCTTATTCATTTGTACAAGCAAGGCCCTATCAAAAACTGATCTTATAACTTATAGCCAATAGCATGCTTTTGATTTGAAAGGCAAAAATAAAGATATTTTTTTAACTTTTGTAATTTACTGTTAGTCATTTTTTAAAAATCTAATATATATATATCTATATATATAAGGCCTATTTAACTTTGCAAGTTAGTTGCGAAACCCTTTCAAGATACGTTACCGGTCATCGTAAATATAAGAAACCGTAATCTCTAAATTTTTGTTGCCAATAGCCCTCTTGTGGTCAGTGTTGGAAATTGGATGCAATTTGTGCCACTAACTAAAAAAATATAGCAGCAAATGCACATTTTATGAGACCCGACCCTGAATTTCGAACCCTGCTGGTGGTTCTAATGAGACATTAATCCAATCTAACCTTTTCCAGCTCCTAAAGAAGAGGTGGCTCGGGTGTTTGCCAAGATATCCTCCGAGACCACCCATACCCTGAAGCTCATGGAGGCCCTTGTGCCCAACATGTCCCAAGACCAAGCTCAGAAGCTCGGTGATATGATCGAGAGGGAGCTCAAGCAGATGGACATTGACATTGAGGAGGCAGCTCAGAGAATTCAGGTATGTTTCAGAGGGAGGGTCAGTCCCACACTACCGCTGCAAGAAAGAAGACTGTATCGGCTATTTTTGCGTTGTTGAGTTATTTTTAGCATTGGAATGAACATTCCTAGTGAACCATAAAGAGAACTCCACCATTCTACATTTTGTCTAATTGGTGTCTGCATCATCAGAGAGAGCCTGGTCTTCAGACATCAAACTTTTGTCCGTCCAATTTATTATTTTTATTTTACTTAATTTGGCACGTGAGCTTAAGGGTGGAATGAGTACGATCGACCGTGGGTCTCCAAACCTCTGTGTTAATCCAATGGGAAAAATTATTTTCCAAGCCACTTTTCTCCGGTTGTATGGAATAGTTAAAAAAAAATCACATATGATAAATGTAGCTGGCTTACAGGGCTCTGTAATCCTACTTTTTGAAATGGATTCGAGTATTTTGTGTAAAAATTTTTATATGAAATTTTAAAAAAAAATATTTGAACCCATTTCAAAAAGTTTGATTATAATAGAGCTCTGTAGGTCAGCTACATTTATCAAATAAAAAAGCTGTTTTAAAAAATATTCAATACAGCTGGAAAATGTGGTTTAGAAATTTTGTTCCTCATTGAATTAACACAGAGTCAGTCATAGATAACCTGACCATATTTTCCAAACCCAAAAGTCAGGACATTCCCTCCCTTTGGAGACTATGACTGTAACAGAAAAACGGAGGGTTTTGGGGGGACAGTGAAACTGTTTCATCAAATGGGTCATAGAGCTAACAGATTAGTTTTAAAATCACCTGCGAAAGTATTGCTTTGTTAATTTTAAGTTTTAAAATGCTCCACAATATTAAAATTCTAACTATCAATTTTTGGATCACCAGAGTTATTGCGATTAACAGAGCTTTGGGATTTTATGACAGCCAAAATTGTTTTGATTTTCGGATCACCATGAATTGGAATTTACAGGGACTTGTAAGAGTCATGGAAAATTGTTTATTTAAATCAAGGAAAATCTTGTAACTTTTCTTTGTGTCAGAAACCCTGTCAAAAGATGGGATTTTTTTTTAACTTCATGAATTAATTATTAAATAACCAAATGCTATGAAAAATGCTGAAGTTCCCTCATTGCAATACAATTCTTGAGCAAAGACAGACTTCAACGCAATGGGCTCCTAACATGGGAATTGGTTCTAGTTTATCTAGTAGTTTCAGGGCCGGATTTAAAGATTTTCCGCCTGTAGGCTAGGATATGATTGATTTGCCGCCTCTGTCCCAATATTCTCCCCCTTCGGGGAAAGGTAGCTGGTTAGCTGCAAAATAGGGTGGTATGTGCTGTTTAAAATAGATGCACATATTACAATCATCTACGTTCCTTTACGCACTCAATCGAAAGCCAAATAGGCGAATTTTTTAAACGTTCTACAATTTTTCTTTCAGCTTCGAAATCCGTGAGGAGGGGGTGCAATTACACTCGCAGCGACCATGTTTGCTACGAAATATTAGTATACTATATATACGTTTACGGTTTACGCATTAATGTAAATCATTTGTTATCTTTCTTAAAAATATATCTTTATAATAATTTTTTATGCCGAATGCCGCTTTAATGGGTCGTAAAATTAGCCGCCCCAAAAAAATCGCCGTTCTAGGCTACAGCCTATTTAGAAATCTGGCCCTGAGTAGTTTGGGTATTTATAAGTGAGTAGTGTGAAAAAATCTTGTTTTGTCTCTGATGTGAATTTTTTTAAAAAAATTTCAGGACATGTTAAACAACAGCAGAGCTGGCGATTCTGGTATGAAGTTGGAAGTTAACGGCAAGGTTCTAGATTCCTGCACTAGTTTGATGCAGGTATGTTGACATTTTAATCAAGTGGTTGAGTTAATTAACACTTTGACTTTCAGATGAGTTGCATATTTTTGTTTCGTGTCCATGTGGTTTTGTAAGTTAAATATCTTTAGTTAATTATCTCTTTGGATTGTGTTCTTTGAGTTGTCTATACTTCACAAATAGCTTGTTATATTCTAATTTAGGTACAAATTATATGGTATGAGACTGAACTTGGGCCCTATTTTTTCCTTTTGGCCTTTAAATTTTAAGGAATTATACATTTTTTTCCCCCACATTTTTTACTCAAAGGAGATGTAGTTCCCCTTCTGGCTACAACCCTGGTATAACATATATTAAGACTAAAGCAAACACGCTATCTCGATCTAATAATTTTATTTTGAGTTTTAACTATTGTATTTACATTTATGGTACTGGGCAATTCCATGCGTGACGGAATGACATTTTGAACTGTAGAAATGAAGTAAAACAATTACCACAAAGCTATTTTCAAAGGAAAATTTTTTTTTTTTCAGTTTATATATTACTGTTAATGATTAAAAGATTATAAAAAAAGTTGAAATTTTTTTTAAGTATTTTATTATTATATTTTTGACTAACTTTTTTTTGTGTTACGGAATTACATTTTTGCAACCACGACTGCATCCTGGTGTACTCAAAAATGGAAATTTCTGTGAATTAACAATACATTGAGTTTTTAAACTAATGCATATCTTAAATATGATATATAAGCTATGTAAATTTTAATTTAGAGCAATCTACCTGTAACATGGTTTAAGTTATTAACTGTCATTTGACGTTACAGAATGACCGTTACGGAATGACTAAAACTTTCATAAATTTTATATTAAATTAAAAGTGTGTAAAGTAATAAATTTAATTTTTTTTATTATCTGGAATATTCATAAGATATTAAATATTACATTATATACATTTATTCACATGTGAAAGGTTTTTCAAACAATTATCGAGGTTGATTTCCAACTAGTTAAAATGCGGCTGAATTTGCTGTGAAAACAAATCTTTTTTGTCCACAAGGCATCGATCTCCTTTTTCGGGAAATGTGAATACATTCCTTAAACCATAATTTGAAAGCTTGGAATATATTTTTAAACCTAATTAGTAAATATTTCCAAAAAGTGACATTTAAAAAAGTTGATATTTTATGAAATTGCCCTACTACCTATTATTTAAATGGTTCAGGTTTATCTTTTTATTTACTATGATAAAAAAAAAGCACTTTTCCACAAATTAATGTTTTTTTAATATGTTTCAGGCAATCAAGGTTCTTGTTCATACATCTAAAATTCTTCAAGAAGAAATAGTTTCACAAGGAAAGGTACACCATGTGTAAATTTGTGTAGTCTTTCGTCAGTAATCAATTTTTTAATTATAAAGTATTTTACTTAAGTATAGTACATTTTTAATAGGAAGTAATATGGTTAACGGAAAATAAGTATATTTGAAATAAAATAGTAATTAGCTTTTAATATGCTATTGAAACCAGCTAGTAACTTTATTGTCGAACAGGGGTTAATTTACTTAAAACAATTTACTTCAGCTATAATAAACAACATGCTTTATTTGTGCAAAGTTTGGATTGATGTTTAGGACCTGAATTAATTTGATCACTAAGCAAAATGTGCTACATTGTCATGCCATAGAGCAGACGTTCCCAACCGGTGGTACGCGGGAAAATTTCAGGTGGTACGCGTGAGTGATGTTAGCAACATGATGCTATTAATAGCTTATGTAGCAGTGAGCACGCAAGCATATTACTTATTATTTTAAACATTAACATTATTTAAAAGAGAAATCTTTAACTTCTGGATCAGATGTAAAACCTAGTACACTTTGATCTTCCGGCAAGCTCTGCTATTTTTGATGCCGAGTACTTGTGTAAGAGTGTTTTTTCTTAACTCTTGTACATAAAAGATAAACATAGAAGCAGAATAAGTGTTGAAGAGGACTTAAGTGTGAAGATAAGTTCTATTACTCCTAATGTTGATATTTTAATCAAAGTTTAGTTAATCGATATTTTTAAAGACTCTAAAAGTATATTTTGTATGATGATTAATTGTTTGCTGAATTTGTACGACTTTTTATTTATATGTTTTTTGACCTATGGGTAATAAATGAAACTGTAAATTAATACCATTTTAATCTTTTTATTTCTAATTTATTATAAGCATGTTGTAAATAAACAAACATCTGTCCATTAAATATGAAGTTTTCTCAGAAATTTAATTCAAAAAGCCTTTAGAATGCTTTTAGAAGAGTATATATTATACATTTATTAAAATATATATGTTTGGTGGCACGCCAAAATTTCTCAAAGAGTCAGGTGGTACGCAGGTGCAAAAAGGTTGGGAACCCCTGCCATAGAGCATTTACAAATTCTATCTTCATCTTATCCATCCTATAAATTTATCGTCCAAACAGCAACAAAAATATTCCTATACATGTCAAGACGCCCTTGTCTAACTGCTATTATAACTGTATAATCTATTAACTGTAACCCTTTTATTCACCCACAATGGCAGCGCCATTTGGTCGATATAATCTGCGCTAAACTTTGGCGCGCCCTCTGTACTGCCGAATCCTCTTACCTGTGCTTCACGGCGAGAACGCCGGTGGAAAGCTAACGAGGCTTAAGCGTCTCACTTTTACTTTTTTTTTACTCTACCGTGCACTTTCTTTAAATAAAACCCACCATCAAGAGGAAGAATTGCAATATTTATTTAGAACTCCCCTAGACACCGACAGAATATACATTTATCGTGAGCGAAACAATCCTGTCACTAAGTAAAAACTGAATATGGAACTGGTGCACTATAAATTTGTAGTTGTCCAAAGTCCTGAAGCCGTGTACAGTGCTGCTATAAGTCAGGACAGGTACAGACTATAAGTTGAGGCTGTTAGGTGACTTGAGTGTGGTTAAAAAATTGTGAGGCCAGTCGCTAATTGCTTTTGTGTTTTTCTAGTATAACATTAAATAAATGAAGAGTGGAATAATATTTTATTTAAATAAATGCATAGATATCATAGTTAAAGTATTAGATTGGCAGATCACGTGACCTCCAATGCTAACGGCGGGACGTACATGGGGGCCAAATGGCCAGTGTGTTGCCACCACTTTAAAGAGAAAAATGCTACGGCATCATCGGAAAAATACCATTTAATTCTAAAATTACAAAAAAAAGTACTAAAAAAGCATTTCAAGTCACTAAAAAGATTCCAAAATGCAGCTAGTATTTTTACGATATTTTTTTGTAATTTTAGAATTAAATGGTATTTTTCCGATTATGCCGTAGCATTTTTCTCCTTAAAGTTGTGGCAACACACTAGCCATTTTGCCCCCTTATTTTGGCCTCCATGCGCGTCCTGTCGTTAGCATTGGAGGTCACGTGACCTGCCAATCTAATACTTTAACTATGATATCTATGAATAAATGGCACAGATTTAATCATGTCTATATGTGTCTTTCAGGGTACAGCTACAGTTAAAGAATTTTATAACCGAAACCATAGGTGGACTGAAGGTTTAATATCTGCTGCTAAGGTTGTGGGTTTAGGAGCAAGATTTCTAGTGTAAGTTCTAGTTTTTTTCTTCACCAATTAGATTTGAGTCCGTTGACCATGCTACTGGATGTATCATGTCCCGAATGATATGTCTCTGATTGTTTTGTATGTCCATATCCCCTTTTAACTTTTGTTCGAACTGATAAAATACTTTTTTTGTGTCTGTAACTACCTTTAACTTCTGTTCTAACTAATAATTTTAAAAAACCTTTTGTTTCTGTCAATTTTTTTTGTCTGTACCCACTTTTAACTTCCCTTCTAACTAATAAATTTTAAACACTATTTTTATTTTTTGTTTGAAAGGTACGAGAAAATCAGAGATCAATATTCCCTACTTTTATCAATCTGTCCATATTAAAGTAACAGGAAATCAGGCTATTTTTTAGCTCTTTAACAACTTCTTATTTGAAGTTGAGTTTGTCAAATCCTTGCCAAAGCAGACTACTATTTTCATTATATTGTCGGGGCTGGGGAGCCCAGACTGTTAGGCATTCGCCTAGCATGCGCAAGGTCCCAGGTTCGGGTCTGGGCATCGCCAAAATAACTGTCGATCTATAAGCGGCCCGTGCAGCCAAAATTGTCCGACGAATAATACTTCGTGTGGTGGGAGTGCATGTTAAATATCCTTCAAAGTCCTAACTCTGCGTACAATGTTGCCCTTAAAGGTTGCGTTGGGTGCCTACTCGGGTGTCGGCTCGTCACTTGACTCTGGTTCTAAAATATGACACCCGTCGCCAATAGCCCTTGTGTAGCTCTAGTGCGACAATAATTCAAACTAACCTAACCTATATTGTTGCATGGACCAGGTCCATGATGTCGTACACCCTCAAAAAAATTTGACACCTTAAAAGGGTTGTCAGTTAAATCCTATTTGGAGAGACTCGCGTTCATGAGGATGTGATCAAAGCTTTCTCAATCGAACAGTTAGTACAAATTTCAGAGATTGTGGATCCTTCAGTAAATTTCGATGTCCTAAGGTGGCCACTTCAAAAGTGGGCAAGAATAGTTTGCTCCTGTCTATTAAAAACATGAGACGGGACGGGAACATTGATACCAATGGTGCACTGGAGGGACAATCCAAGTGATTCTATTTAAATGTTTAATCATAGCAAATGCATTGAGCTAGAAGAAACGTGGAGTGAGGTGTGCGATTCACAGAACAGGGCAGCAAACGAGCTGGTTCAATAACGAAACACGGAGGAATACACGGCACTGCAGCTGAAACAAACCGTGCAGAAAACCTAGAAACTTGCCTATTTTGCTATTGGGTTCGTCTTCGCTGGTTCTTAGTTAGTGATCCACACGGTTATTTCTTAATTTCTTTCGAACTAAAAATGTTAAAATACATTTAGGAGCCCAAGTCAATATGATAGAGGCGTCTCATACAAGCGTTGCATTCAAGTGTAGGGAAAATAGTCCTTTTATGCCATGTTCGCTCAAAAGGGTGCGAGTGGGTTTTCGGCTCGCTGACACCTTTACTCCAGTTTCCCTTCTAGCTCAATGAATAAATGTTCCTTACTCTTTTCACAGCAATGCCGCCGACAAAGTTGTGACCAAACAAACCAAATTCGAGGAGCTGGTCGTGGCTTCTCAGCAGATAGCGGCTGCGACCGCACAACTCGTGATTGCTTCTCGCGTCAAGGCCGAGCGAGGGAGCGAAGCAATGTCCAAAGTGTCCCAGGCGTCCAAGAACGTGACTCAAGCTACGGGACAGGTGGTGGCAACGGCCAAGAGCTGTGCCGAAATGGTTGAGGAATCAGGTATGATAACCTATTTAAGTTCGGTTATGAGTTTTTTGTTGCCTGGTTATCTTTTAACAGGATGATTTCAGTCTTAATTTTCCTTCTATAGAAAAATGTTTATATTTAAAAATGTATTTGTAATTAAAAATTTAATCGTAAAGAATTGTTAAGTTAAGTGATCTGTCTAGTCTCAATTATTAACGTATAAATATAGTATATGTATTTTTAAAAATAGACGAAATATCTTTATTGGTATGATTTTTTGAAATCGAAACTAAAAGGATTAGACAACTAAATTAAAAGTTGACTTGTGGCGTTGAGGCGATTAAATTAAGAAAACATTGAACTAGATTGCTGGACTTATTTATGGAGCAATCTTTTTAGAAACAACATAGTTCAAGTATAGTTAATAATACTTGAGCAAAATAAGACGTAACATAACACAGTGAAAAGAGTAAAACATGATGCACCCACAGCAGCTCTGTAACTTAAGTGAACTACAAACTCAAATTGTTTGATAAATTTTCGTGTAATTAAAAATAAAACTATTTATACACACATTTAAATACATATATAATCATTCTTAATGGGAAAGTTTTCATTTTATAATTAAATAATACAAGGAGCATTCTTCCTTGTAAGATGATTGATAAATAATAAAATTCCGGAATGGAATTGTCCATGGTCTAGGTCTAAGATGTGACGTCCAAGGTGTTTTCTAAGGAATTTAGTTTGCACTTTTTCTTGCTTAAAAAAATAATACAATTTTTTAATTCAAAGGTATTGGTAGGATATATATATATAATTGCCTACTAACATCCATAGCAATCACTTTGGACCATATAAAAAAAGCTATTTGATAATCTAAAAATCAAATGGCATTTAGTTTAATACTGTCCTATAGACTTAATATGTGAAGTCATAGAACTGTTTAGGTGATTGACTTCTCCTTAAATTGTTTAATACAATCAATATTGTGCCGTTTAGTGTATATGATTATAGCTGGTCCTTTATTTGTATTACAGAGGAGATGGATTTTTCTAAGCTGACCCTCCACCAAGCTAAACGACTGGAAGTTGAATCTCAGGTAAGTTGCCTTTGAGATTCGATTTTAGCTTCCACACTACGTTTATAACGTAAAAAGTGGAAGGTATTATAATCGTTCAGTCCGTCTGTCCGTCACCCACTTTCATAGCCCGAACTACAAATGCTAAGGACTAGTGCGATACGTGAAAAAATTCAGCGCATCAAAATTAGAATACATTGAACATTTCAGAAAAGAATTCGAATTCGAAGTACTTCAATTATTTAAAAAAACTGCAAAATTGAATGCTCATTTAAAAAGCATAGGAAGCCATTTTTATTAGAATTAAATCACTATTGCCATTAGCAAAAATCGCTCGAGAAACTTTAATTCTTTTAGACAATAAATTAAAATAAATTTATTTTTGCGACATCGATCAGTTTGAAATGACGTCAAATATATTTCACTATGAGATTCTTTCTATGTTGATATGAAATATTTTCCTTCTATTTAAAAGCGAGGAATATTACATATTTATTCTTTGAAAAATAAATTAATTTTTACAAACGATAAGTAATAATTATTGAATTTTCGAAATAAAATAAATGAAACTAGCCAAATTTAGCATGTAAATGTTTAGTATAGAATTAATGCTGTGTTTGGCGCTTTTTTACCTGTTAAACACAACTGTTGTGTGGAAGTGGGTGAAGTGACAGATTCTGTTACAAACTTACTTAAGTTTATTTATGGATATCTTCCTGAGCTCTAAAAAAATGAACACATATATTCTTTGTATAAGCATGTTTTTCAATATTTGCCAAGGTGCAAATCAGTTTAATGGTATTTAAGTTTTTAAGCAATAATGAAATAAATATTCTAAGAATGCATAAGCAAGCTTTACTAGTTTTTTGTAATTAATAGGATATTCTAACATTTTTTAAAAAGTAAAATTCTGTTAAAAAATTTCTGAAAGAAATACTAACATCAACAAATTTTATTAAGAGCAAAGTTTTAGGTAACTGAACTAGCTAACAAAAAACTAACCTGAATTACTATAAGAAACTTTTTTTGTTAAACATTAAAAGATTTTGAGTTTCTAAATTTAGTTAGAATAAGTGTAAAACTAGACAGCATTTATGTAAATACAACTAGAGTTACCATGGAATGACCCTGTGCAGATTTGGTTGAGTTTTATTAATGACAAACAAATGAAATAGACTTCATTTATTTTTTAATGTTAGAATTATTATTTTTTAACTTTAACCCATATCTATCAATTTATGCTGTGCTTTGTGATGGTTGTGTAGGTTCGTGTGCTGGAGCTGGAAAGCATGCTTGTGAAAGAACGGGTGAAATTGGCAGGCTTACGTAAAAAGCACTACACACTGGCAGGCACTAGTGAAGGCTGGGAGGAATCGGTAAGTTCTAACGCGACCATAGTTTGGAACGCTTCTTTCATTAGAAGCTTAGAATTGACGCCGACTGTTTATTATTGTTCTAGTTGATTCAGAATTGAGAGATAACCAAATACAATTTTTACAAACAGTCACAAAAAAATTTAAATGAGCATATAGTCATTTCGGAACTTACAGCCAAGGATCATTTTAGAAGTTTCTGTTCTTTATTTGAAGCTTAGAATGGACAGTAAATGATTATTATTGTAATTGATTCATAATGGGAAAGAACTAAAGAAGCAACATTTATACACAAGTTTACTTATCTAAAAGTATGTCGCCATTCGGGAACTTACAGCCTAAAATAAAAGCAATGTTTAAAAATGAATAAAAAAAGTTTCAGTGTTCTAAACGCATACAGGCATTTCAGAATTTGCAGATGAGGGTCGTTTTAGTTTCTGTCCCTTATTTGATGCTTAGAATTAACATAAAATGATGATGTTGTTGTTGTTGTTGTTGCTAATTTCCATCTGGTCTGACAGAGTCGGACCAGATCAATAAATCCGTTGACATTTAGGAATTCCGAAACCAAAAGGGGAGAAGAATGTATGTCGTCCCAGTCCAGTCCTAGGCAGTTTAGGATATGATCAGGTGATGCCTGGTTTTGCTGGCACTTAGGGCAAGGAGAGAAGATCTTTTGATTAGCAGAAATCTTAAGACTTTTCAGGTGTCCGCTGGCTAGTCTGGACAAGCAGGTGTTGGTCTGTCTGTCACCAGGAAGAGAGAGAAAAAAAAAAGACATAAAATGATTATTATTTGAAGCACATCAAGGGTGTAGTACATTAAGGGTGAAAAAGAAAGTTCACTGTGTGAAAGTGTTTAAAGTGACATACAATGTATTAAATAATAGATACAGAAACTTACTTACTATGCACTGTTAAATAACTAATAAATACCTTTTTTTAAAGTTAAAAAAAGGAAATTAGGGTATTGACATCATAGAGATTTCCACTATGTACCAATTTTCAATTTCCTAATCTTCAGATTCAATTTTTTTTTAAGGTCCGACATCATGGTTCTTACCTTTCCTATTTTTGTTCGTCTTTCCTATAAGTACTTCTGTGATCATTAAAATAACAGAAAAGTTGAATATTCAAATTTTTTTCAGAACTTAATGTTAACATTTGGTTTTAGTTTTGTTCTTTAATAAAATTATACATTTTGAATTGTTTTATTTCAGGATTTTGCTCATTGAAGTTAAAAAGATAGAATCTGACTTTGAAACTTCCTGCTCCAGGCTGCTGGGCATACTAACTTGAAAGGTTTTTACGTAAAGGAGAAGGATTTTAGGATGTTTTGTAAAATGTATTTCCACTTTTCTATTTTATTTTAAAAATAGTCTAGTTATATTGCTGTAGGATATGTAAATACTATTTAAATATTATATATATCTATTGCATTCACGGGAACATATATTTGTAATTATCTTGATTTTGGAATTTAGTAGTTGCATGGTTGCCACTCATAAAAAAAGTATTAGGCGCATTTCAAGAAAGTCAAGGAAATTC
This sequence comes from Oedothorax gibbosus, assembly GCA_019343175.1. Lineage (NCBI taxonomy): Eukaryota > Metazoa > Arthropoda > Arachnida > Araneae > Linyphiidae > Oedothorax > Oedothorax gibbosus. The sequence goes on from JAFNEN010000579.1 coordinate 215,529, forward strand.
CTAACATTAAAATTGAATAAGTAAATTTACATTGATTACTATTTTTTTTAATTCCATTTTCACTTTCCATTTCAAGTAATGTGCTTGCTCTGTTGATGATGTATATTTTAATCATTCTGAATCCAAATGGTTATTAAAATATTATTTAAATGTTGACATTAAAAGAATTTTATAAATGTAAAATTTAACTGCAAGTGATGTTATGTCTTTCTAAAATTCTTTCGATATTCATTCCTTTATGTAATTCATTCAATACCGAAATATATCCTTTTTCTTAAAATCGAATAAAATTTAGTCCTCATTTTCTATTTTAAAAAATGAGATGTGAGTCTTTAAACTTGTTTTTGGTAGTGGCAACAATGTACAGTCAGGTCTTGCTAGTTTGGATAAAGAGCACTCTAGTGCTTCTTAATGGCTATTTTATTTTAGAACAACATACAATGGGCTTGTTTCAACACTTTGTCAAAGAAAACAAAACAACCAATGAAATTGCACCATGGACAGTGTGACATCATAAGAAATATTCCCATTGTAGTCCAAATAGCAAGACTGTTTTTGTGCATTTTTGTTATATTCAGAGAATATCAACAACTTTGTGCATGATGCATGAAGTAAAGTTTTTTTCTTGGATTATACATAATGACAATTGCTCCAAGAATCAATGTTGTTTTCTTCATGCCTCGTCATGTTATATTTCATGTTACATCCGCATTACTATATTGGTTCTAAACTATTCTTTAGCTTGTTTTTTTCTTTCTAGAACTAGACACAATAATTTATTGTTTGACTTATTTAATTAAATAATATTTCTGATGATTTTTTGTAAAAAAAAAAAACTATCTTGCCATGAAGCAACTTTGATAATAATTCAAAATGAAATCAATTAAAAATCTGTAATTCGAATTTATTTAATAATAATTATTTAACAGATATTGGAATTTACAAATGTACATTTTAAAAATTCCATTTTGTATTGGCTTTTTAATGTTTATATGTAAATATGCTTGACCTAAAATCAAAAACTGGAGTAATTTTAGTAACTTATAGGACTTTCTAAAATTTCTTATTTAAAAAACATTTGATTTTTTAAATTTGAACTTAGTTTTAAAATGTTGCTAATTTTTAGCAAAAATTAAACCTAGCTGTTTTATGTGTTTATACGTTAACTTAGTTTTGCTTACTTCTTATTCATTTTGTTTTTGAGAGTTATAAAAAATACTTATTTATAAGCTAAATTTCCTTAAATATTTTGTACATATATTTCATAAATGATAGAGAAAAAATCTTTTATGGCATAAATTTAAGAATATTTATCAGTAGAAATAGTTCTTTGTGATATGAAGTATTAACTTTTGGTAACTATATTTAGACATTAGTTTTTTTTAATGAAATTGTATAAAAACTGAAGTAAGACATTCTTATACTTTTAAATACTATTAAAATAAAATTAAAAATCTTTTCTTTCAATTTAAATCAATTAAGAAAATGGTAAACAATTATTGTATGAGTCATTTTTTAACCTATCACCAATTAAGGTTATTTTTGATATTGTGCATAATGGCCCCTATCAAAATGGTCAAACAAGTTGAGATCTGTTGTTGTAACTAAAAAGTTATTTCCATGAAATTTTATATTTAATTCCATAGTCTCGATACGTTATTTGTAAAATTATATGTTATTTAACTCTCAAAGACCTGCGTAAAATGTATTAAGTAAACAATTTCACAGTATCAATACTTGTTCAGAGACAATTCAGGGAATCATCCTAGTATTTGTTGATTTTCTTCTCATTGTGAAATCGTTATTTTTTTTAATGTTGTGTGTAAAGATTTTAAGCAGTTTAAGTATTAATCATCAATTATTTATACATATGAATATAACATTAGTTATTTCAATTAGATGTATTATATGAACTAATAGTAAAATCTGTGTGGTTGAAATTTCCAACGCACTAAGATTTTTTTGCATGTTTTTTTCAAATGTACTTTCTTTTTCTTTTTTTAATATTTATCTTTTTATGATTTATTTAATTGGTTCATCAATTATTGAGATTCAGAAAAGAGAGAATTTTAAATATATACTAAAACATAAATTTTGGTGACGGTCCAAAAGCTTTGAAATATGCCAAATTTCTATAATGGATTTATAACGTTTATAAGTGTTAATGTGTGCTAAATTCTGTTAGGCAATGTTGATATATGTACTATAAATATATACAAATGTATTGACAACTTTGTTCTGAATTACATCAGGGCAAATTAGATGGATTTAAAAAGTAATAGCTAGAAGCTTTGGAAAGGATATGATCTTTCTTCAAGGGGTGAAGAATTACCACTTTTCCTAACATTTTGAAGGTGTTGGCTCTTCACTTGACTGTGGTTCTAAATTACAACATCTGTCGCCAATAGACCTCGTGTAGCTCTGGTGCAACAATAATTCACCCTCACATTTTGAAAGGTTATATTCTTTTAAAAGTAGAGCAAGCTTATTTTAATGAAATGTTATGATAAAGGAATGTCCATTTCTTGAGATATTGTAATTATATATGTATATTTGACCATTGATATAATTTGTAATTTTATAAATCTATGTTGCATTTAGGATATTTAAAAATATTTTTTTTCTCTTTTCTTTTACGAGGGATGATCAGTCCCATAGAGCTTATGTATGAATTTTGAAATCCCAAGTTTTGCAAAAGCATTGCTTTACCATTTAAGCATTTTTTTTGGCAGGTTTGAGAATCGTCACAACAGCAAAATGAAACAAATTCAAAAGGAAAATATCACCTGGTTATTTAATTACCAAAATATACTATTTTAAAATTTTATCAATTAATTTTTAAAATCACTGGATTTTATTTTCCTTTCAAATTTGTTTTATTTTGCTGGTATAACGATTCTCATGGTGAAAATGGGATAACATGGCAAAGTAAAACTTTTGACAAGGTTGCGATTTCAAAACTAATACATAAACTCAGTTACACAGGACTGAACTACTAAGCATCCCTTTTGACATGTTCTAACAATCTTACTTTGCTTAACTTAGTGAAACATTTTATTTCAACATTGTCAATTTATTACAAAGATTAATAAAACTATACTTATACCTAAACCAAAGACATTTTTATTTCAACATATATCTTTTTTTTAAATGTTGGGGTGTAGTTAACTATTATTACAATGAACAATTCCAGTTTTTTTTTTTCATACGATGTAGGTGATAGCGAGTAAATAATGTATTGAAATTTTTTGCTTTTCGATGCTTATTTTTTATTTAAATTTAAAGATGGGTGTTTGAAAAGCGTACAAAAATCACTGGAGATAGGGTATTGAATATTTTTATTCGCTTTTTTTTATGTATGATAAATGTAGTTAGCTTAAATGTGTGTGTTCCTATGATTTTACTTTTTGAAATTGGTAGTGCATGAATAAAATATTCAAATCAATTTCAAAAAGTGAAATGTTAGAGATATTGAAGCCAACTACACTTATATATAAAACAATCTGTTTGTAAAAATAGTATTGAACTAATATAGAGAGAAGACTTCGGTTTGGAGACTTGAATCCCCCTACTATTCTCCCTTATTCATTTTTCCATGAAAATCCTAAAAAAAATCTTGAAAATCCAAGAATCATTTTTGTAACCGTATGTTAAACTTTTTCGAGCAAATCAATATCTTTTCTGCCGAAGGGCGACCAAAACTAAACAACATATTACAAATGTGGCTTTACCGATCCATTGTACAACTGCAAAATAATCTTTTAAAGTGATAATCTTCATAAAGTAACCCAGCATTCTTATAGCTTTTCTACTTGCCTCAACTACTCAACACTCATACTTATTACTCACTTTAAAATTCTTTTTTACCAAAACTTCTAAATCTTATCTGCACACTATGTTGGACACCCCCATTCTTTAAATAGAAAATTTTCTAACCTGAATGCAATTCCAATATTTACTAATACAGATTGACATCCTCTATATTTTGGCCTTATATATCAAATTCAGTAGTTTTAGTAAGGTAAGTGCTCTCTTTGTTCAGTAGACTTCTCTATACCACCACTTTTCTGCGAAAAATCGCGAGCCGTGTAGCTGTAATGCGACGATAATTCAAAACTAATTCTGAAAAAAATCTGTCTTCGATTTATGTTTTCCAGAGGATGTCGCTAATAAAACCATTCAAAATCAAGATGTGAAACATTCCCAAAGGTATGTAGCTCTAGTACGACGTCAATTAACTAAACAAATTACGAAATACACTCAAACCGGATCTATGGTGCGAACGAAATCGTAGTGTGAAAACAGAGAATTATACGTCACGTGAAAGATAGACATGGTCCTAAGGGTTTTTTGGCCTTGCGCTAGATCTACATCAGCGACTATTCAGAAAAAAACATTTTTAAGTGGCAACATCATAGCTGTTGGGTTTTGGTTTCTTGTTTGTAACAGGGACATTGGTAAACAATGTGTAATTTTTCTTTTAAAACAAACTTTTATAAATACTTATAGGTATGAGCGAACTCCCTTTAGTCAAGTTACTTGGCGATAAACTGCTGGAACAAGATAACTCTATAGAAACTTCTATTCTTATCAACCAAAACAAATATATTGGTTTGTACTATTCGGCGTTTTGGTGTTCCTCTTGCATTGCTTTTACACCAGAACTAGTGAAATTTTACGAGAATTTCAAGCAGTCGTCTTCTTGCACAGAATCTTTCGAGATTGTGTATATCAGTTCTGACCATGATGAGAAGCAGTTCAAGGAACAAAGCAGTTCAATGCCGTGGGTCGCATTACCGTTTGCGGACAGGTCTCGACAGGTAATTTTGTGGTAAAATCCTACTTCGTGGTCCGATGACACGGTTTAACATCCACTTAATTAGTGCTCATGGTTACTAAAAAAATTATTTTAAAGTTTCATCGCTCTTTAAAAACTCGCCAAATTTTTTTATTTGTCACCGACTGGGGACTAGGATTTTACCGATGATTTTTTCAAACACTGATAAATTTTTATTTCTGTCCACCCTTCCTCTAAGTAAAAGAATGGGATTGCTAAGTATGATGCTTCTCATACCGCAAGCTCCCATTTTAGGGTTACAGTACAGTAGTTTGGAAATAGTGATTTTTGAGATAACGCCATGCTTGCCAAACCGCCAAACCACTAGGTCTCATCTGACCATATTTTGAACGTCTTAGATCGGAACTTCAATCTCTTTCTTATCAAACTTTCAAACGATAGTATCATGGAGTACCTTGTTTTACTTTTCCATTATTTAATTTCTATCATTATTTGCAGTTACCCTTTTTTTTGTTGTTGTTAAATATGGATTATGTCAAAAGATATATGTTTTCCAGGAAACGGCGTGACGGGGAAAACTCTTAGTTTTGCCCTACGCTACTTGGGTTTAGAGGGCCGGGGAGCCCAGTCGGTTAGGCATACGCCTAGCCTGCTGAAGGTCCCAGGTTCTGGTCCGGGCATTGGCAAAATAACTGCCGACCTATAAAACAGCCTGTGCAGCCAAAATGTCCAACGAATAATTCCCCGTGTGGAGGGAGTGCACGTTAAATATCCTTCTAAGTCCTAACCTGCGTACGATGTCGCCCTTAACTTAGTTTTAAAATGTTGCTAATTTTTTTAGCAAAAATTAAACAGAACTGTTTTATGTGTTTATACGTTAACTTAGTTTTGCTTACTTATTCAGTTTGTATTTGTTTTTGAGAATTATAAAAAAAAACTTATTTATAAGCTAAATTTCCTTAAATATTTTGTACATATATTTCATAAATGCTTACATAGAGAAAAAATCTTTTATGGCATAAATTTAAGAATATTTATCAGTAGAAATAGTTCTTTGTGATATGAAGTATTAACTATTGGTAACTATATTTAGACATTAGTTTTTTTTAATGTAATTGTATAAAAACTGAAGTAAGACATTCATATACTTTTAAATACTATTAAAATAAAGTGTGTAATAAAGTAAAATCTAGTGCGACGATAATTCCAACTAAACTAAACCTACTTGGGTTTAGAGAGCAGTTGCGATTAACCTCACGGAATAGCGATGCCCACACCATTTCCCGGAGAATCGCATAAGAGGAGAAGAAAGTTCTTTCGATGCTTAGGTTGTAATCGTAAAGACTATAATTTGTAAAAGGTCCTGACACGGCATACGATGTTGCTATAAAGTTGTGTTAACTAAGGTGCAGGCCCTAATACTTTACAGCAGCTCAACCATACAAACCCGGTTGCCAGTACCTGCAGTACGTCATTAACTTCGGGATTTTGTTTTCAGATGGAATTGGCCAGGCGATTCAGAGTCCAAAGTATCCCCGCCCTCGTCATAATAGATTCTGCAACATGCGACCTCATCACTCCTTGTGGGAGGGCCTGTGTTATGGATGATCCAATGGGAGCTGGTTTTCCCTGGCCAATGAGAGACCCCCTGGAAGTCTTGAAGGAAGTCAGTCTTGTTTCTCCAGCCAATGAAAAAGTGTCTTATGATGTCATCGCTCCTTGCATCAAAGGACTGTATTTCTCGGCTCATTGGGTAACCTGGTCTTATTTCATTTTATCTGCACTGTACAAGGACATAAGCATAGAGGTAGGAAGGAGGTGTAGAGAGGTTCACCAGTTGAGAGAAATTGAAGCATTGCTGTCAGGTTTTTCGAGCTTCTGCGCATAACATACTGGCACCGAGGTATCCCAAAATGCACCGCTCTGTAGAGGGCCCGTCCAATTGAGATGATTTGAAGCGTGGCTGTCAGATTTGTTAGGAAAAACTAGTTTGTTAAAAATGGACTTACTTTTCCCGTTTTTAGTTTTGCCAAGTCGAAACTTAGACAAGCTACTTAAACTTGCCACGGAAAGTTCCGGGAATGTTTACAAACAACCAAATCACTCGTTTCAGTTCAAGTTTTTGAGTGTTTGGTTGGCTTTATGTTATTTTCCTCAGTCACAAACATATTGGCTGTTCTCTCTATTTTTTTAGAATTGATAAATTAATCTAAGGGTTTTATAAGTAGCTTATGTAACTTTAAATAATATATTTGAACTAATTCCAACTTGTGTTTCTCTTAATATTATGTAAATTAGTGTCTGCTTAACTGCGTCGTCTAACTTATGCAAATTCTTTCAGTATATAAGCAGCCGGTTTTTCAAACCCGCTCTCTCCTTTTTGATCACTTCTTAGTGACTATAATTATGTGAGGTTAACTGCCGGTATCCCTTTTTGGGTGTTTGTTTTCTTTAGACTATGCAGTAAGCAGATCTTACTTGACTGCCACGCAGTCGCTGTTTTTGTCTGTCGTTTGTTTTGGTTAAGCAAAGTCATGTTAACCGGTGATTGTTTGTGATATTTAAATAAACTTTTAAATTTTAAAAAGGCTTCTGAATATTATTTACGCCACTATAATGCGTCACTCTGCTCAAATTATGAAATATCCGTAACAAGATTTTTCAAGCTACTGCGCTTAAAATACTGGCACTGAGGTATCCCAAGATGCACTGCTCTAGCCTGCTTCATTTGTGCGCTACTGCGCATATACAAGGACCTCTCTATTCGCCTTCCTAGCTCTATGGACATAAGTGCAACAGAATCCAATTTTGTTCCCAATAACTTTATTGATTTTGTCTTTCAGATTAAAAAAAATAATATTCGAAAATTTAAATTTGGTATATTACTAGTCTTTTTCAACTCATTGTATACCAAAAGGAACCCCTAAGAAGGTAGAGATGGGTTACTTCAAATTTTGTACTACTGTATACGTTATTAACTAGATTACTGCTGGGAACTTGAAAAAAGTATCTAAAATCTGAATGTAACTCTTTATTTTTGTTTCTTCTTATTTCCCCGTTTTAGTTATGTGTGTTCCAGTGTTTTATTTGTGATCTTTTTGCAGAATGCAAAAATAAACGAGAGGGGAGGAACGGACCTGATCGTTACTTACATATTTGTCCATTCACTGGAATGTATTTCGAACCAACACTTCACTATTTTGACAACGTTTTGAACTTGTCTACCCTCTGTGAGAGATCCTTTCTGATCCTCTTCCTTCAGAGAATCTTAAAACAGACATTTGCAACAGACTTTCAGTACATAATGTAAATTATATACTAATGATAAATGTTGAAGGCAGTCAAGACTAAATTTTGATTTCCATGCAGCTTTAAAAACATGGGCAGTAAAACAGCATTGCTTCTGGTGGCTTAAAGTATGATTAAAATATGATGTTGTGATTAAGTAAGAGCTATATTTCACATTTTAAAATAATTTATTTTATGAAATAAATTATTTAAAAATGTTATTAACTTTTAAAATTTCTTTTTTTTTTAATGTTAAACTTTATTAAATAAAAATATAAATGTTAAAAAAAGTTAAAATTAAATAAAAATTAATTTTTTTAAAAAAGTTAAAATTAATTTTTTGATTTTCGCTGAAATGCTAAAAAATTTCTAAACCCAGATTAAACATGTGTATTCCCTTTCCCAGTGTCCGCCTTGCAGAGCCTTCACACCTCTGTTGGCGAAACTGTACTCAAAACTGCGAAAAACTGGAAAGAGCTTCGAGGTCATCTTTGTCAGTTCCGACCGGAGCAGAGAGTCGTTTGAGAAATATTTCTCCACCATGCCCTGGGTGGCTGTGCCTTACGAAGAGGAGAAAGCTAGGAAGGAACTGGCCCATTTGTACGGGGTCGGAGGTAAGTTTGGTTTGGTTGAATGAATGTGGCACAGGGGCCACACAGGGCTTTGGAGCTCAGTCAGTAAGGCGCTTGTCTTGCGAAAGGTCTGGGCCCGGGCATGGCCAAATAACAGCTAACTCCTAAATGGTCTATGCAGCTATAATCTATATATATATATAAAAGGCAAAGTCTTGACTGACTCACTCGCGTATCAACGCCCAGCCAAAACTACTTGAGGTGCAGCTACCGAATTTTAGCAAAATATTCTTTTTATATCCTAGGCGTCATTTAAGAAGCGATTTTTCGAAATTCGAACCCAAACGTGAGTAAGAGGGTAAAACGCGAGCCGATTTCTCCTTAGGAATAGCATTGTAAGATTGGAATTTATACTTTATTATTTTCAATTTTAAAAAAATTTCAGCGCGTTCAGCGTGAACGAAAATAAAATATAAACATGTAAAAGCACGCGAGTTTACTTTGTAAGATTGTTATTTGAAAATCCTTATTTTATTTTATTTATTGATTATCTTTTGAAATTGTATACTGGACCAGGCTTTTCTTTGTTTATGAAACTGTCGATTTACTACAGCTATGATATAAAGGCCGATTGACTTTTGGAATTGGCGCCTTTTGGCGAAGTTGAAAATTTAAGGTAGGGTAGCTATACCCATCCAGTTATATGGGTTAGGGTTAGTTTGAATTATCGTCGAACTTAAGCTACCCATGAGGGCTATTGGCCATAGTTAAGTGACGAGCCGACACCTGAGTTGGCACCCAACGCAAATTTTAAGACGGAGAGTTGGGACTTTGAAGGATATTTAACGTAAACTCCCTCCACACAGGTTGTTATTCTTCGGCATTTTTTGGCTGTACGCTTTTAGGTCGGCAGCTATTTAGGCGATGCCCGGACCATCCGGAACACCGGGGCCTATGGGAAAGCCCTCTAACTCATGGAAGGGCCTGGGTACAATCGGACAGGGAGAATCAGAATGGGAGGCAACAATTGATATAAAATAAAAGTTTACATAAAAAATCACTGTTATTAAGGGTCTACCTGTGCAATGCCGGGTTTATAAAGCTAGTAGGTCTATATTAATTCTACTAAAAAACCAAATCTCAACAAATGGACTGTAGTGTGATGTGCACACAACTTAACCAAACCAACATTCGTTTAATGGACCATTTATTTCACTTTTGATGAATCATTCATCTAACCTTTAATGAACTATTTGTTTCATCTTTAACAGAACATTATTTGAACCTTTAATGGACTGTTAATTTCACCTTTAAAGGATTATTATTTTAACAAATAATGGACTATTATGTTAACCTTTAATGGACTGTTAATTTCACCTTTAAAGGATTATTATTTTAACAAATAATGGACTATTATGTTAACCTTTAATGAACTATTAATTTAACCTTTAGTGAGCCGTTAATTTAACCTTCAATAAACTATTTGTTTCATCCTTAACAGAAAATAATTTTAACCTTTAGTGAACTATTCATTTGATCCTTTAATGGACTATCAATTTAACCTTTAACAGACTATTAATTTAACCTTTAATGGACTATCAATTTTACCTTTAACAGACTATTAATTTAACCTTTAATGGACTATCAATTTAACCTTTAACCGACTTTTATGTAACCTTTAAAAGACTATTAATTTAACCTTTAATAGACTATCAATTTAACCTTTAACAGACTATTACTTTAAAATTTAATGGACTATCAATTTTACCTTTAATGGACTATCAATTTAACCTTTAAAAGACTATTAATTTAACCTTTAATAGACTATCAATTTAACCTTTAACAGACTATTAATTTAACCTTTACTGGACTATTAATCCAACCAATACCTTTTTCAGGAATCCCTTGCCTGGTGCTCCTCGACGAGAACAATCGCCTCATCACCAAGGAGGGTCGCATGGAGGTGAATGAAGACCCACAAGGGGAGGTGAGAAAGAAGTAGAGGCATAGCAACTGTCTTTCAGCAGGGTCCAAAAATAAACTCATTTTCCGGATGTCCGTATTAAAGTATTTGGTCACTGGTATGCGGGAAAGGAGCCGGGCTCTTCCCTGGTTCTCAATTGTGACAGAGCCACCTGTACTGTGGTCGCCAGATTGGCAAGTGGCCACCTAAAATGTCTCGTTCTCCGAGGGCAGGAAAATCTTTGCAACTTGCTCTAAATGTCATGTTCAGCAGGCCTCTCCCGAATATATTTTGGACTGCATCGGCCTTTCCAGAGAAGATGTTTTCCTATTCCCTCTTCTGGTTATCGACTTTCTTCGGGTCAACGATCTTTTGGACTTGGTCTGACTTCGTCATATTTTTTTCTTAGCCGGCACTTAGTTGCTGAATATGACATTATTTTGCTTTTTATACCCCTCTTTCTCAGAGGTCTAAATGGGGTTTCGGCTTATATTTTATTTCAATTCTATATAGGTTTTCTATCACTTTAACCTACTAAAAAGCCCATTTCAGAATTGCAATAATGTCTTTCTCACAGCTCTGTACGAAAGCATTAACTTAAAGTTTTTAATATTTGTTTTTGATTTGACTTAAATTTGTTCTGCAGAAATTATTCAATGCCATGGTCCTTTGTCTAATATCCTTTCATTTACATAAACCTATATATAATATTTCTGTGAAGTCAAAGGCTGAACATTTTCAAAGTTGTTTTTGGGTACAGTTTACTGACAGGGGAAAATACGATAATTTTTACTATGCGTTTTAGGCCAAAGAAAATTCATTAAACAAACAAATTCATCTCCAAACATTCAACGGAGCCCAAAGCCATGCAATGGTGTATTGCAGGGATTGGGTAAAAGGACTTTTTCAAATTTAGAATTTGGGTGACAGATTTTCCGTTTTAGTTAAAATAAAAAAAGTAATAAAGGGTTGCCACGGTCCTTAAAAACCTTGAAAAGTGCTTGAAAAATAACATTGATTTTCAAGGTCTTAAAAGTGCTTGAAAAACATTATCAACCTTGAAAAGTCCTTAATGACGAATTTATCTTGAAGTGACCGTTTTTACCAGGGATTGGAGTAACATGTTACTAGCAACAGTTCCTTTTTTCCGGTTACGCCAAGTAACGCTGTTAGATTTTTCAGAAAGTAACTGTAATTGTAACTCGGTTACTTTTATTGGTAACTAAGTAACGAAAAAATTTCATTACTTTTCATGATACTCCCCACAGCGTTCTTCACGGATCTTTTCGGTAGCTAAATGGTTATTTTATAACACATAATTAAGTTCATTTGAAAGTTAGAGAGCTCTTATTCGTTTTCTAAATGAATTTTTAAAAACTATCGTGCAATTTAGGTGCATTTTCGAATATACAGTCCTTGAAAATGGAGAAATATATCCTTGAGAAAAGTCCTTAAATAGTCCTTCATATTTTTGTACCAAATAGTGTGGCAACCCTGTTAATAAATAAAAAAAAGGTATTGTGTGCCAAAGTTACATTTTCTGAAACTTTGGGACAAAGTAAAGAAGGCGTTGAATAAACTTTGCGTAGCCGAGTCTTGCCACCAAGTGTTAATTTAATATTATGCTTTCAGGACTTTCCTTGGCGACCCAAACTCGTGGATGAGCTGGGAGAAAAGCACATATCAAAACTGAATGAGGAACCTTGTCTGGTCTTTTTTACAGGTACATAATTTTTTAAACACATGTTTTAATGATTAAAATGTAGGGATTTGAGTAACGCATTACTTGTAGCACTGTTACTCGTAACAGTTTCTTTTTTTAAGTAACACCATTACAATTTTCAAAAATTAATAGTAACTTTCACTGAATTATTTTTAATAGTAACAAAGTAACAATTTTTTTTTAAAAAAACTTTTCTGTTACTTTACATTCTAATTTTGAAATGCAACTCATCACGTGTTAGGCCATGTGTGATGATGGGGAAATCAAGAATTTGAACTCTTCAACGCTTCAATTATTATTTTTCGGTGTGTACAGAATGCTTTTGTTTCTTAGTTTTTATATTTTAAGTAAGTTTTTCTATTTTTATAATTTTATATGCTTTTATTAACTATATGCTTTTTTCAATTTATGATCAGCTAACTAAAGTTAGTGTGTGTGTGTGTAGGAGTGGGGGGGTCGCGTTGCCTCGGCTGCACCAACATTTTTGACCACGCCGCCACTGTGTAACAGAGTTTGATTGTTGTTTCCAGGCTCTGAAGAAAAGGAGCTGGAGTTGGCCCACTACACGCTGCTACCTGTGGCCGAAGAATACCAGGCAAGATCGAAACGGGCATCCGCAGAGGATACCAAAATACCAAAGCTCAACTTCTTCTATGCTGGAGATGTAAGTTTGATGTATACATTCATGTACTGTAAGTAAACTTAATTTTGGGAGCCAGCTGTAAAATGTGAAAATGAAAGCCTTGTGTAACATTTTCTTTAATTCTTCAAATTACAAAAAAAAAATCCAGTTACTGTTACAGGCACTTAATTTTGGGACACTATAATTTTTGAGAAACTGAGTAAATGCACATAAAATTGTTTTTTGATAAATAGTCTCTTTTATTCCATAAATCATAAAAGTAAATTTGAAAATTGTTAAACTTTTTCTCTCTTCAACTATATATTTCTTAAATAGTATACAATTATTGCTTGAATATTTAACTTTAATAACTAATGCCAAGCAGCTCATTTGCTTAAAAAAAATTACACTTTATCCCAGCGTGTGTATTCATAATTATCTCAAATTTGGATAAGAAAAAATTTACAAAATGTTTAAGGCAAAATTTAGACTTTAAAAAATTATAGTTCATATTTTGCCAAAATATTTAGATTTAGTTTTTTTTTACATATGTTTTCTATATATAAACAACAACAAAAAACGAAGGATATTTGTTTTCACTTTTCAATACAAGATAGAAAAAGTTGCTCTCTCATAACAACAGATTTTTCATATAACTAAGAGTAGTCATTCCCTAAAAGTTTTACTGTATTAAAAATAAGGAGTTTAATCCTGAGCATTTCACTATTTATAAGAACAAATATTTTAGACAAAAATTAAAAAAATTCTTTAATGTAAACTCTTTCGACACTCCTTTCATGACTGTATTTGACCAAAACCACCTACATTAGAAGGCCCAAGAACTAAAAATGTGAAAGGGGGGCTGGAAAGCCCAGTTGGTTAGGCATTCGTCTAGCATGCGGAAGGTCCCAGGTTTGGGTCCGGGCATCGCCAAAATAACTGCCGACTTATAAACGACCCGTGCAGCAAAACTATCCGACGAATAATACCCCATGTGGAGGGAGTGCACATTAAATATCCTTCAAAGTCCTAACGCTGCGTACGATGTCGCCCTTAACGGTTGCGTTGGGTGCCTACTCGGGTGTCGGCTCATCACTTGACTGTGGTTCTAAAATACATCGCCCATCGCCAATAGCCCTCATGTACCTCTAGTTCGACGATAATTCAAACTAAATTAAACTAAAAATTTGAACGTCACATTAATAGATCAATTTTGCTTGGGTGACCAATGATATCCTGGTTCTGCTTGTCTTACGGATAATGCGAGATCTAGTTAAGAACGATCATTGGACAAAACTGCCAAATCGGTTTATTGCTATGATATCAGACTTCTTAGTTCCCTGGCAGAGATTAGAAAGTTACTTTTAAAAAAAGAATGTTTTACAGTAACTTTATTGAAAATGTAACTGATACAGTTACAGTTATTTAATATGAAAAGTAACTAATTGTAGTTACTTTTAAAAATATCAAGCCATAAGAAAATTTGCAATTTAACGACCTTAACATTTTTGGAAGAGAACCAAGGTTAAAGAAATAGAGAATAATATTAAAGAATAGCACAAACAAAACACTGTAATTCAAATTAATTATAAAAAAAAATTTGATTTTTGAATTGGCTTCCGACATCCTTCGGAAAGTGAGCTGGGGAGCCCAGTCAGTTAGGCATTCGCCTAGCATGCGGAAGGTCCCAGGTTCGGATCCGGGCATCGCCAAAGTAACTGCCGACCTATAAACAGGCCGAGCAGCCAAAAATGTCTGACAAATAATATTCGTGTGGCAGGAGTGCACGTTAAATATCCTTCAATGTCCTAACGTGCCGTACGATGTTGCCCTTAACGCTTGCGTTGGGTGCCTACTCAGGTGTTGGCTCGTCACTTGACTGTGGTTCTAAAATATGACGGCCGTCGCCAATAGCGCTGGTGTAGCTCTAGTGGGACGATAATTCAAACTAACCTAACCTTCGGAAAGTAATGGATAAGTCACAACATTTTTCGTTACTTCATTATTGCTAAAAGTAACTAAGTTAGTTATTTTCTGAAATATTTTAAGCGTTACCTAAACAAAAGCATGACAAGTAACACGTTTCTCCAATCCCTATTCTTTGGTCTTGTAATATAGGTGGTATTAATTTGACTGCAATAAAAAATATGGTTTTCTTCCATTTCAGGCCGAAATATGTGATTCTGTTCGTGATATTGTCGGGTTCAGAGACGACTTTCCAATGCTCATCATCTTGGACATACCAAACGGAAAGAAATATGTGCACGAGAGGAAAGAGGTTCTGACATCGGACATGATCGGAAAGTTCGTTCGAGACTTTATATCTCAGAAATTGACACCAGCCTCAATCGCTACATGACGTCGATTCAGCGGAAGATTTTTTGCAGTAATATATTTTATGCTTACAAACTATGATGCATTTTATCTTTCTCCTTTCCAAAATGACCTTGAATTTTATTCTTTCAGAGATAAGTATCATCTATCATTAGACATCATCTAACATCAATGGCATCAATTTAGTTTTGTGTAGTACTAATATATTATGTTCGTCAAACCAAAACATGTACAGTCCCTGGACAAATTATTAGACGCACTGTATTTTTTAAAGTTATTTTATGTTTCTTAAGAGTTTTTATGCAATAATGGTATTTTTAAAATACAATATTATTGATTTTTATTTAAAAGAATTGTTGTAGACTACATATTTGTATTTATTTTTAACGTATGGCAACACTGGGCCATATGTTAAAAATCCAGTCCAGCTCCTAGAAAAGATTATTTATGTGTGGAATCATCATCCTCAAATGCAGGAGTCTTGCATTGATAGCATGCCGCGCAGAATTAAAGCTTTGATAGCGGCTAAAGGTGGCTCAACTAAATAGTGACTTTTACTAACATTAATTTCACTTTTCTTTAAAACTTAAAATAAACTTATGCTTTTCTAAATGAATGCTGTTTTATTTATGTCAAATAAATCGGTAACTGATTGGATAATATAAAAATAAAAACAAATCAATTTAAAATAATAAAACGGTACAATATCACCCGGTAATTAATATTTTACCTGAAATCCTGCAGTGCGTCTAATAATTTGTCCAGGGACTGTATGTTGAACTATTATCATTTTTTTCCCTGGCCAATCGGACTTCAGAACTTTATAATTGTTACTTATGAATTAAGTATATCAGCCACTCTGGGACCATGACGTCAATTCAGGGGCAGATATTTTGGCAGTAACATGTTTCATTCTAAATTCCTAACCAAAACATGTATTATGATGCATTTTTTCATATGTTTAACTGCTCATTATCTCACATAAGTCTGCATTGAAGCCACAAATGATCTAATGTCATATTTAGTAACATTAGACTTTTACACTTTTATTGCCAAAGTTTAGATGTGATTCGTGGTAGTTTTTCTTCTAAAACTGCTTTGATTAGGTACTTTTGTTTTAATTTAAAAGAATTTTAAAAAAAATTGAAGTAAGTTGGAGATCTCCGTCCATCTGCCAGTATGTACCCTATTTTAATTTTTTTTTAACCATCCAATGTCACGACTGTCTATTTAATAGAGCCACTATCTAGTATTCCATAGTCTGACTCCAGCTAAAATGCACAGGTTTTCACACAATCATCGTATTTGCATCAGTGCATTTAAAATTATGCTGAACTTTTGTATACTTATACATATATTTATATATGTATACATATTTTTATAACTAGCACAAATATTCAACACTATTCCTCGCAACTGAATAACTACTTTGTCACAGACAGTTTGTTAATGGGCTAGAATGCAAGAGGTTCTGGGTTCAAAACAGGGTTGGCCCGTATCTTCCATTTATATGGGGATTTTGAAATATAGTAAAGGTAGCTCAATACTATATGTGATAAATATCCGGAAGCAATAAAGAGTTTTTGACTGTAGTTTTATTCAATCTCTCATTAATAAAATATTTGAAACCTATACGATTCATCATGTGTTTTATATGCATTTATAACTAGACTTTTTAAAACGGAATTCTTTTGTAATCAACAAATAGAAATTATTTTAATTTGTCTTTCAAAGTTTTATTTTTTTTAAAACAAATACTTTGTGTCATTTTCAATTTTATAGTTTCTAGGTTTTTTAATGAAAATTGCATGTAGGTTAAGTATGAAACTTAAGAAAGATCCATAGATATAATGTTTTTATATGGCTGTGTCCTGACTACGACATCAAATGCCACAAATGCAACAAAACTTGGCGACCGCCAAGGGCGCCAAGCGATGCAATGGCATGTGGCTGACACTGCCAAGTCGCCAAGTTTTGTTGCATTTGTGGCATTTGATGTCGTAGTCAGGACACAGCCTATTAGAAATCCTAATGCATGTCAAAGTATAGTTGTAAAATGTTTGCATTGTTTTTCCAAATGAAAAGAACTACAAAAAACTAATTTGTTCAGAAAATATTATTAGGTTTCTTAATAATTTATGTCATAGTTTATCAACGTATCTCGTTTAATATTCTAAAATTTAAAAAGTCTTTAAAAATGTATACATTTACTAACCAAATAATATTTTCTCTTTAGGTGTTTTTATTATTATTTTCATATGTGGTGGGAAATGCATGCATTTTAATGCAATACTTTGACAAGTATTGTGATCTTTTAAAAAAAAGTGCTTTATATCTTTAAGACTGGCAATCTCTCTTAATCAGCACTTTTGACGCTGTTTTGCAACTTCTAATAAACCAAGATGGTTTAGATTATATAAACTATTAAGCTGTGAAATATTAGCTTCCACACTACGTTAATAACGTAAAAAGTGGAAGGTATTATAATTGTTCAGTTCGTCTGTCTATCTGTCCGTCACCCACTTTCATAGCCCAAACTACAAATGCTACGGACAAGTGTGATACGTCAAAAAATTCAGCGCATCAAAATTAGAATACATTGCAAATTTCAGAAAAGAATTCGAATTCGAAGTACTTCAATTATTTAAAAAACTGCAAAATTGAATGTTCATTTAAAATGCATAGGAAGCCATTTTTATTAGAATTTAATCACCATTGCCATTCACAACAATCGCCCAAGAAACTTTCATTCTTTTAGACAATAAATTAAAATAAATTTATTTTTGCGACATCGATCCGTTTGATATGACGTCAAATATATTTCACTACGAGATTCTTTGTATGTTGATATGAAATATTTTAATTCTATTTAAAAGCGAGGAACATTGCATATTTATTCTTTGAAATATAAATTAATTTTTGCAAACGATAAGTAATAATTATTGAATTTTCGAAATAAAATAAATGAAGCTAGCCAAATTTAGCATGTAAATGTTTAATATAGAATGAATGCTGTTTGGGGCCTTTTTACCTGTTAAACACAACTGTTGTGTGGAAGCGGGTTAAGTGACAGATTCTGTTACAAACCTATACTTGTTTCATTTTTGATTCTGTTTGACTCCTTTAAGATATATTATTTTATCTTGTGCTTTGTTCTAGTCAGTATTGTATTCATTTTATGTGTGGTGGACCAGAAAAAAAAAATCAAATTTTCAATAGTTCTTTATACAGCATTTAAAAAAAAGAATTGAAACGGTTAGTTCCAGTAGTCTGAAAAAGTAGCCTAGCATGAGATAAAGAGCATGTGTGCAAAACCTTTTTTTGAGATGCAGTAACATCGTCAGTTGACTTTGAGACCTTTCAGTGATGCTAAAGCTGAGATTTGTATTTATTCAAGCTTAACTGGCATTTCAAAAATTGAATGCTTAGTTTCAGTAAGAAATCTCATAGTCAGTAAAACTCAAGGAAATAAACTTCACATTGTATTTGCTGAATAGTTAAATTTTATTCCATTCTTTTCAGAGGCTGGGTCGGTAAGGCCCTTGTCTTCATTGCGAAAGGTCCCAGGTTCAGGTCCGGTCTTTGTTGAAATAACTTTCGACCTATAAACGGTCTGTGCAGCCAGAAAGTCCAACGAATAATACCCTGTGTAGAAGGAGTGCACATTAAATGTGCTGCAGAGTCACGAGGCTGCGTACGATGTTACCCTTAACGGTTGCGTTGGGTGTCGGTTCGTCACTTGGCTGTTTCTAAATTATGACGCCCGTCGTCAGTATCTATCCTTAGCTCCAGTGCGACGATATTCAACCTACCCCCTAACCCATTCTTTTCAACCTAAATGTTAGCAAATATTTTATAATGAATGGTGTCAGAGGGTCTCAACTGAAGATTTTATGATATTAGTTCGGATCAACACAACTTTGAATCTATTGGAAATTTGATATAATTTTTTTTTCAATACACCCTGCATGTGCTACCTGCAAGTAAGTTTATTTGTTGTTGTTGTTTGCTTTTGTGTTAGAAACTACTTTTATATTGCTTTTGTATTTAAAACTACTTTGATATTGGTTTTGTTTTTAAAACTACTTTATCTAACCCTGTAACTGCTACTTCTGTAAACCCAAATTGGTGATGGAAAAAATTGTTCAGGATGGGGGGGGGGGGGGACTATTAGGAATAAGGCAGTGCAGATTACGATAATAGCATCAGGTCTGCTTAAAGCGCCATCTATTTTCAAGTTGCATGGTTAACTGAATGTAAATGTACAAATAAAAGAAATGAATAGGCATTTTATGTAGGAGGTTGCGACTCTGATCTTGTATGCATTTACTTTTTTTTTTCTTAGTCAATGCAATAATGCATTTAATCAATTAATTTTTCAATAAAGCCCACTGAAAATGAAAAGTTTTTGCATTTTAATTATTGTGCCACTTTTCAATTACCCTGTAAGGAAAAATAGTATTCAGAAATTCATTGCAGGAATGGATTATTAATCACAAACTTACAATGGGCTTGTTTCACACAGTACGGAAAGAAAACCAAACAACCAATGAAATCGCAGCATGGAGAGCGTGACATCATAAGAAACATTCCGATTTTAACTTAAATGTATTAAAAACGTTTTAAAAATTCCTTTTAACTAATAACAACAAAAACTTTTTTTTAACATACGAGGCATAAACGAGACACACCTTCCAGAAAATGTTTGGACTTGTAACATCAATATTTCATCGTGTTATGGCTGCGAACGTTTTAAAAGCCTATATTTTAACATAGAGAGAGATACTAGTTTTTATTTTTAATTAAAAAAACTAATTGGAAATTTGAAAAAAAAAAAAAAAAGGGTTCAAGGCATAAGGGAAACACACCTTCCAGAAAAATGTTGGACTTGTAACATCAATATTTCATCATGTTATGGCTGCTGACACTTTAAAAGAGCTTACTTTTTTTTTAATATAGAGAGAAAACAAATGCAACAAATGCATACATCAATATTCTTACTTTTGTATTAGTTTGTGGTTAAATGTATTTCGAAATATCTATATACTGTCCAATGGAGAGTAACTTTGGTCTAAGCTATTCAAGCTAATAACTTCTCATTAATTACACTCTGCCTTGACCTATGAGTCAGCAATTATTCAAAAAGACAGTCAGTACTAGGGCCAAAGTTACCAACGGTGTACTAAAAATATAGTTAAACTGCACTTAAGGGGGAATGGGCGCGCTGGACCGCGGGTCTCCAAACTCAAGTGCCTCAGTGTTAATGCAATGGCGAAAAGACTATTTTCTCTGCCACATTTCTCCAGCTGTATTGAATATTTTTACAAACGGTTTTTTTTAAATAATAAATGTAGATAACTTACAGGTCTCTATCTTCTCACTTTTTGAAATTGCTTCGAATATTTTGTGTAAAATTATTTATTGAAAATTTAAAAAAAAATATTCGAACCCATTTCAAAAAGTGGGAAGGGCGCGACCTGTAAGTCAGCTACATTTATCACATAAAAAAATCCGCTTGTAAAAATATTCAATACAGCCGGAGAAATGTGGCAGAGAAAATATTTTTTTCGCCGTAGGATTAACACTGATGCACTTTGCTTTGGAGACCCCCGGTCCAGCGCGCCCATTCCCTCTTAAATGTCTTTTACATATTTAGCTATAAGATTTTAAAAATGTTTGGCGAAGTTTTTTTAATAATATTTAGATATAGTCTTTGGTTATTTGTGTTGGATTTAAATAAGTAAATTTAATAACCCTCGCGTAGCTGTAGTGTGACAAACGAACTAAATCACTCAATAACACGCATCTTTGTACCCCAAAATATAGGAAGTTCCAAGTTTTGTTAGTAGAGGAAGAGCGTCTATCCAACTTCCGATTAATCGCCAAAACATAATACTGACAAAATAAAAATAAAAAGATTTTATTCTGTTTTTACCAAGGTCATTAGCGAGCGTACGGCGGATCATTATTTGTTTAAGAAATTGCCTTGTGAGGTGAAAAGATGCTTCGAATCGATAAAGTTTGAAACCGTGACGAGTCCAATTATGTACAAGGAAGACATTCGTGAAATTCCGCAACTGTTTTTTTTTCCACTTCAGTCCAAAAGAAAGTCAAAGCCAACGATTCAATTTCCATCTTCCGTTTTCCGCCGTCTGTTGCCACATCCGCAATGCTCGAACTTGGAATGTTTATTTTTGTTCTCTTTTGGAATATTCGAAGGTTGCGTTCGTCTAGGGAGTAGGGACTACTGTTTGATTGGCTGCCGGCTGAATATCCAGAAAGAATATAAGATATAGCGGCTCCGTTTTTTGTGGTCGGTGAACTATTTGAAGATGGCTACTGTTAAACAGTGAAGAAGAGTAGTGGTTGTATCGAGTTTTGGAAATTTCCCGGAAAAACATAACAGTAAGTATTGAGACTTTTGTAATAATAAATTGCGGTAAAATCCTAGTATCCGTTCCACGCTTGACGCGTTTTGAAAATGAGTGAATGTCTAGATTTTGGGTTTTCAAAATTTGGTCACATTACCCAATGATAAATCTACAGTGAAATGGTTACTAGAAACTAGAATTTAACCATAGATATCATAGTTAAAGTATTAGATTGGCAGATCACGTGACCTCCAATGCTAACGACGGGACTTGCATGGAGGCCAAATAAAGGGGCAAAATGGCCAGTGTTGCTGCCACTTTAAGGAGAAAAATACTACGAAAAAATACCATTTAATTCTAAAATTACAAAAAATATCGTAAAAATACTAGCTGCATTTTTGGAATCTTTTTCGTGACTTTAAAACCTTTTCTAGTATTTTTTTTGTAATTTTAGAATTGGATGGTATTTTTTTGTAGTATTTTTCTCCATAAAGTGGCAGCAACACTGGCCATTTCGCCCCCTTATTTGGCCTCCATGCGCGTCCCGCCGTTAGCATTGGAGGTCACATGATCTGCCAATCTAATACTTTAACTATGATATCTATGAATTTAACCTAATTTGCTTTCAAAAATGTCTTAGAATGTTATTTTTTATTACTTTTTAGAAAATCTCCCGCCTCTCTAAATTCACCATGATGGCGTCTATAAATGCACCCAAACGGTGGATTTGTCCTTCAGACAGAGAACTGATGCTCAGGGCCAAGTATTTTTTATTACTTTATTATTATTTTTTTTAATTACCTACTACAGTCTACATCGCTTAACCGAATGGTGGTTATCCGGAAGTTCCCTGTAAAGGCCCTGATTGACCGCGGTGCCAAAGTACTTCTGTGTTAATCCAATGGGAAAAAAATATTTTCGAGGCCGCATTTCTCCGGCTGTATTGAATATTTTTACAAACGTTTTTCAGTATGACTCGCAGGTCCCTATAATCCTACTTTTTGACATTGCTTCAAATATTTTAAGTAAAATTATTTATTGAAAATTAAAAAAAAAAATCGTTATGTGACATGCAAAAGATCCCTTGAGTACCCATTTGGCTTGGTTTCTCTCGTCAAAGTTAAACCTCGGCATAATTAGCTTAGCATCCTTCAGGGAAAATAATTAGCTGGTGCTGCCATCTATGATATTAAAAAAAACCTAATTTGTAATTTTGGTTTCTCTTGTCAAAGTTAAACCTCGGCATAATTAGCTTAGCATCCTTCAGGGAAAATAACTACATGGTGCTGCCATCTATGATATTTAAAAAGAACTAATTTGTAATTTTGGTTTCTCTCGTCAAAGTTAAATCTCGGCATACTTTAGCATCCCTCAGGGAAATTAATTAGCTGGTGCTGCCATCTATGACATTTTAATAAAACTAATTGTTATTTTTACATTTATCTAATTTTAATGCATTTAGAATCTTTTACCGTTTAATAATCTATTAAAAAGGCAGCCCAGTTAGAAAAACCTATTTATGTTGTCATTTTGAACAGGAAAGTTCGTCCATTACAGGTTGAATTCCGGTTGGTCCGTCCACACGCACGACACTTTTGTGCGACCACCCCCCATCCTCGCACCAGAGCTGCAATTTATAGAAGGTGTCCTGGAGAGAGCGAAAGTCACGGACCTCTTGGAAAAAGAAAGAATAGAGTAAGTTGTAGCTTCGTATCCATAATAATAAAGTGAAATAGATAGTCATAAAGTGAAATAGATATTCATAAAGAATAAAGTGAACCGGAAACCACATTCAATCCTCTCTCGTGAAAAAAAAAGCGTTTCCAATTGGAACCACGATATTTTTTCTCCCAAAGGGGGCTGTTTTTTTTTGGCGGATCAAGTGTTTCGTAGACTCGGCATATTCCCCAGAACTGAGGGCCATTTTTCGGTGGCGCCATCTATAGACGGCTCTCGCTTAAAATTTTGATGCTTGGATTACGGTGAATCTAAGTTCTCGTGGTTAAAGTTTGCCGAAATTTAATTTTGCGAAAAGAACCCAAGCCAAATAGGTAATAAAGGAGTTTAAAACGTTTTTCCTTTTGGCTCCTCCCCCATTCTGCTTATCGTCTACTTACAACAGATACATTATTTTAAGCGAAGAAAGTGTTTGTCGTCTTTTGAAATGGGTTCGAATATATATTTTTTAATTTTCAATAAAAAACCTTACGACAAAATATTCTAACTTATTTCCAAAAGTTTGATTGTAGACACCTTCAAGTCAGCTACATTTATCATTTTAAAAAACTGTTTGTAAAAACATTCAATACAACCGGAGAAAGAAACGTGGCTTATGAAATCATTTTTTTCTCCTTTGTATTAACACTTGCAACCATAGATATCATAGTTAAAGTATTAGATTGGCTGATCACGTGACCTCCAATGCTAACGACGCGCCGCGCATGGAGGCTTTTTAAGAGGGCAAAATTGCCAGTGTTGCTGCCAGTTTAAGGAGAAAAATACTACGGAATAATTCCATTTAATTCTAAAATTAAAAAAAAATTACTAGAAAAGGTTTTAAAGTCACTAAAAAGATTCCAAAATGCAGCTAGTATTTTTACGATATTTTATTGTAATTTTAGAATTAAATGGTATTTTTCCTTAGTATTTTTCTCCTTAAAGTGGCAGCAACACTGGCAATTTTGCCCTCTTAAGAGGCCTCCATGCGCGTCCCGTCGTTAGCATTGGAGGTCACGTGATCAGCCAATCTAATACTTTAACTATGATATCTATGCTTGCAACAGATACTGCGGTCATTCACTCTATACGAAGTCAACTTCCTTGCAGAAAACTGGTGTGCCGCCTGGAGAACATGAAGAGGAACGCGGTGGGCGACGGCAGAAAGAGCTGCTCCATGTGCGCCACTGGATTCGGACTCTTCTTCAACCTGCCCAGCAACTGTGCAGACTGCTTAAAGGTGGGTGCATTTAACGTGCACTAGCAACCTCTGCACGGTAACATTTATTTCTAGCCTCATTGATTTGCTTACCCCGTGTAAAGAGTAGAAAATAGCCGGAAATTTATTTAAAATACACTGTTGTTGGTGTTGTTGTTTTTTTTATTTCTGTACAAGAAATTGATGGAAAATTTATTGACGTGATGTGTGGGAAACTTTAAGGAAACTAATATTTTGGTGCTGCCATCTATGAAACTTAAAAAGAACTAATTTGTTGGCAGGGAACTTTATGGGATCGAATTTGTTGCTGCTGCCATCTATGAAATTTTAACTAATCGAATTTGTTATTGTGCCATTTTCTAATATTAAACTATTTTAGAATATATTAAAAAACCTATTGCATTGGGATTTGAACCCTTTTGAGTCTATTCTACGTCTGGTCGGTCAACCTAAAATCTTCACACCTATCACAGAATTCGATGACGATTTTTTTCCCAAGTACTAGAGACAAATTAGGACAGTATTTTTTTCTAAAATTCCAGGATTTTTGATTTTGTTTAAAACGAAAAGTTAAACCTAACTTATTCTCATTTAAGTTCTCAAAAGCGCAAAATCGGTTTAATTTTACAGGCCGTGTGCGAGAAATGCCGTATCGACATTCGCGTTTCCGCGCAAGAAGTGTGCCTGCTTTGTAAAATCTGCGCAGAGAACAGGGAGGTAAGTTCTCATAATGGACAAGTTGCATGAAACGCGAAATTCATAATATATGTGTTTTTCTGGTACATTAGAAGCTACAGATTCCGAATGTAAGCTTAAATATTCACAAATATGTTTCATTTCAACAAAAAATGCATTTGAAATTTGCCGAAAATGTACGTCACTGAAAACAGCTCTGACGTCAACTGTTATGGTTTTGGCGATGTTTCGATCTATGCTGTAATACACTTTATAAAATAGTAAACCTTACAATTTCTGCGAAACCTCATTAAAAGAAGAAGACAATATTATTTGTAACCAGTTCATATCAAGGAAGTTAAACAGCTTGTTCCAAGTTTGGTTGTAAGTTAAAATACACACACTAGTGCGCGTATGAGCTATTGCAGAACTATTGACTGTTGGATCTGATCGGAATAGTCGAGTGAAATCGTTCAACGTTTAAAGAAATTAACTGGAATGAACATGACATGTTTCTGTAAAATAGCATAACTTTTTTAAGAGTTTGATAAGGATGAAAGCACGTTTCACAGTTTCAAACGGATACAGTGAAACGGGATACGAAATAACACGCCAAAAACAAAAAAAGCCAACCGTGACGTCATCTGTTATGCTAAGAGAGGTTTAACAGGAGTGACGTATCATTAACTTTAAAATGAATTTAAAAATAAATACATCTTTAAAACCAGAAATACTTGAGTTTTAGAGGTTTTTTAATATGCTTAATCGAATAAATATGTTTGTGGAAAACGCTGTATTGTCCATTGAAGAGCTTAGTGGAAGAACGTGCTGAGTGACATTTTTGAAAAAAAAAATAATTTTTGCGCAAATGAACGAGTTATTCCTTCCTTTAAAGATGACAAGTTTCAACTTTGTCATAAATACTTAAAGTTAAGTATATTTTTTGCCATTTGCAAGTGCGATTTTTTAAAAAACAGATTTAAGTGCAAAATAAAAACCCCAAAGCTTCTTTTCTCGTTTTCGCCTTTTTGCCACTTAAGCACGTTCTTCCACTAAGCTCTTCAATGGGCTTGTTTCAACACTTTGCCACAAAAAACAAAACAACCAATTACATCGCAGTTCGGATCGCGTGACTTTTTTTTTAAACCAATGAGCTGTTTCGACACTTTGTCAAAGAAAACCAAGCAACCAATGAAATCGCAGTTTAGAGAGCGTGACGTCAGAAGAAATATTCCCATTGGAGGGTGAATTGTAGTTGTGGCGGCCCACGCGATGTCGTCAGTGTTGCCAATAGTCTAGATAATATAATTTATAATGAGAAAGTTGGCTCAATGATTTGGTGTGAATCTTTTAAAGTTGTTAAGGAATTTTTAATACAAACTTAAAAAGCTAAGCTCCTCGGCGCAACAGCCCATTAGTGGGCCAAGGCCTGCCGTGCCCATTTCAGCTTTCGTGACCGAGGGCTCTGAGGTGCTAGGCATATGTCCCGATAAGGTGGTCAGCCTCACACGGAACCTCCAGTGTTTTGTTCCCAAGCATGCTTAGTCCCCATTCTTTCGACCCACTTAAGGGATGAAAGGATGGGTCAACCTCGCCCAATCCGGGATTCGATCCCCGGACCTGTGGCGTGGCGATGCGAAGCACTACCACTAAGCCACTGGGCTAATACAAACTTAACAAAGCTTTTAAAACAAAGCTGATTCTTATAAATCTCGATTTAATAGTCAATGTTTATTAAAAGTAATTAATAATACGGTAATTGGTTTCAATGTAATTTCATCATGGATGTAATTGTAACTCTTTTGTTATTTTGGAGGGCATAACGAGCAACGTTATCATTTCCAATTTCCTAAATTGGTACGACAATATTCTCATTAAGATTCTTATTCTTTTATTTACTCAATGGGTTTAACCCGGTTGTTGTTGTTGCCGATTCCAGGTGTGGAAGAAATCTGGCGGCTGGTTTTACGGCGCGTTCCCGGTCGTGGTCAACTGCCCGAAGGCGTTCAACACCTGGGAACACACCAAACAAGGTACTGGATAAAAACTTACTTACTAAAAAAAACTACTAAAAACTTACTAAAAAAACTTGGGTCCTTTGCAAAGAAACCTAAATTTAGGTCAGGTATGACAATCATAAACCCAAACCATCCCTTTTTGCTAGTGTTGGCCCATGAGCAACTATGCCAATTTTGGATACTTATCGCTCTTGCTAGAACACAATTATATTGGTTTCCAATGAATACACATGAAAATGTTTAATATTATATTTTTATTAATTTCAGATAAATAATAATAATGCTATAACAGCTTTTCAAAGCCGAAGACACTTAATGTCGTGTTTCATGATTTAGTTGGTTGGTGGACATATATATTCAGGTTTGTGTGCTTGGTCAGAGACCCGCTTATAAACCTTCGTCAAGAAAGACAGACACAGCACGCACACACACATAAGTAACAGATGCTGCCATCTATCGCCACCTCCGCAATTTAGACATGTCCCTGAAGGGGAGGGAAATAGTCTCCAGGGAACAGTACCCGTGGGAAAGTGCGCCATGACCGCCCACAGGACTTTCGGACCCACAGATTTAATGAGAACGTACTCCGCATATACTCGGTGGGTCTTCAGTGGTATCGGGACTCGATTGCGGGACCTTCCGATTCCGAGAACGAGGCCTTGACCACTAGGCTACCCACGGCCCCATGATTTAGTTAGGTGGATCGCTTTCAAAGGAGTGAGCAGTGAGTGATGTGTCTATTCGCCCGGCGAACCGCCAGTCAATTATGCCGACTATTAATCAGACACCTACTATAACCTTTAAATACGTAAAATCCTTTCAATCGCTCCCACTTCAGGTTAAGTTTCTTCAGAACACTCTCACTTCCAGTTACGCCATATCCCTCATCCCATCCCTCCACCCAGCCATCTCACTGGCGCAGAACTATCATTTTCTCTCTCTACTGCCGGTACAATAGACCAGGAGTCGCAGTGTTTGGCCTGTTAATGAGCTACCCCATTCAAGTCAAGAGTCAAGGTGTCAACTATCATATTTTCCATTTAGAATGCCGAGTTCCATTTGGAATGTTTCCAATTTAATATTTTTGGAACTTCAATGGACAAGTTGCATGAAACGCGAAATTCATAATATATGTGTTTTTCTGGTACATTAGAAGCTGCAGATTCCGAATGTAAGGTTAAATATTCACAAATATGTTTAATTTCAACAAAAAATGTATTTGAAATTGGCCGAAAATGTACGTCACTGAAAACAGCTCTGACGTCAACTGTTATGCTTTTGGCGATGTTTCGATCTATGCTGTAATACACTTTATAAAATAGTAAACCTTACAATTTCTGCGAAACCTCATTAAAAGAAGAAGACAATATTATTTGTAACCAGTTCATATCAAGGAAGTTAAACAGCTTGTTCTAAGTTTGGTTGTTAGTTAAAATACACACACTAGAGCGCGTATGAGCTATTGCAGAACTATTGACTGTTGGATCTGATCGGAATAGTCGAGTAAAATCGTTCAACATTTGAAGAAATTAACTGGAATGAACATGACACGTTTCTGTGAAATAGCATAAATTTTAAGAGTTTGATAAGGATGAAAGCACGTTTCACAGTTTCAAAAGCGATACAGTGAAACGTGGTACGAAATAACACGCCAAGAACAAAAAAAAAAGCCAACCGTGACGTCATCTGTTATGCTAAGAGAGGTTTAACAGGAGTGACGTATCATTAACTTTAAAAATGAATTTAAAAATAAATACTTCTTTAAAACCAGAAATACTTGAGTTTTAGAGGTTTTTTAATATGCTTAATCGAATAAATATGTTTGTGGAAAACGCTGTAATTGTCCATTGAGTCTGTTGGGTTTTTATTAAATTCTTACAAATCTTTATTTTATTTTCAGATATTGTTCGACTGGAAAGTTTCAAACCAGCGGAGGAGAACTACATCGACGTCTCCCTCTACAAGAACTGGGCCACGAATTCGAGCCCAGGTACATGAACATTCTTCAGATCATGTCAAGCTAATATTTCCCCATCAAATTTGTTTAATAGGGTATTTGACTTTAAAAAAATTATTTGCTTAAAATATTCTTATGCCAAAAATATTGGACCCGTATTTTTTCTTTTTTTCAAATACCCCATAAAAAAGGGAGAAAAATGAATTTTAAAATTAGGACGAAAAATGACGCTCGAAAACGCTTTGTGGCTGTCACGTGGTATCTATGACGTCACTAGTAACTATAAACAAACTTTGAAACACCATTTTGGAATCTACTTTAAGCAAATTTGAACTATCTGCTTCTGTAAAACCTCCTTCCATTATCTATATAATTCTTATTTTAATAGTAAACTGGATTAAATCCAGTTTAATGGCAAGCAAAAAAACATCACACCGCGGTTTGTTTATATATACTAGTGACGTCGGCCAAATCGACGTGTTTGTGATCACGTGACGTACCGATGAAAAAAAGCTAGTTTAAAATGATTTTTATAAATTATTAAAAGATTTATGTTGCAAAAAAAAATATACGTTTGTTATTTTTGGGTTCAAACTATATAATTTAAGTAATATTGGAAGGTATTTTAGCGATACAGTCAAGTACCCTATTTGTTATTATTGCTATCTTCATGCCTGGTAGAGACATGAAGATAGTAATGTCCTTACCTGGTTAGCACAGCAATACTTATATAGAAGTTAAGATACCAAAACTAACGCATTAGGTATATGCGACTAATAATCCTTCTTGAAAATATTAAAATATATTACGTTAAAAATAAAATATTTCTTCAATCTGCAGATCTCAGTTCTTTGGATGAAGATGGCGCCATCTTGATAAATGGCCGCAGGAAGCATTCGGACAGCAGCGACGATGAAATGGTATTTCACGTATATCAATTACCATATAGTAACCCTTCAATGCATGATTTTTGCGTGTATCGAACCAGGATTTAGATTCTTCAGTTTTCAGGATAACTTGAAAAAAAATATATTCCTAAAAGTGGAGAAAAAAATTAACTATATCCTTATTTTTTTTAAGAAAGTGATCCGCGGATTTACGTCTATTACATATTTACACTAAATATTTGTTTCACAACCATCAATTAATACGATATTGGCTAATTATATCTAACAAAACCTGTGTCAATCTACAAATTTAAAAAAAAGGTCAGATAAAAGTCTACCAAATTTTCGATAAGTTTCACCGAAATATGGGAGACCCAATGGGCCATATGCAGGACCTGTTCTTGCACAAGGCTCGTTAGGCCCGGGCCTAGGGCCCCCAAATTTTAGGGGCCCCTAAATTTCAGTTTCTATTATGCTAAATACTGTACATTCCCCAAATATCAGTAAATTTTCCAAATATCAGTTGGTCGATGTTTATAAGGAAGCTTATAAAATTGTAGCAAAAATTTGATACATAGGTCATATAGCACCATCATTACTGGAAATCATACATGTCCGTAAAGGGGCCCCCAGAATAGGTTGTGCCTATAGTCTGAGATTTCCTAGAACGGGCCCTGGCCATATAGAAGGATACCAGTTATTCATACAGATTGGCAAAATTTTCTATAAGTTTCACCGAAATATGGAGATCAACCCAAAGGGCATGGGAGGATAGGCCTTGTACCATTCAGAGGTAATTCCTAGTTTCGTATACGGGCTTTTATTTCTCGCCAAACTGTTTGGCGAGAAAAACATGCGTACCGACGCGTGATTAGACGTGCTACTTGGAACGCAAGTAAACCTGTTGCCAATAAAATTATTTATCGCCTTTTTTTGTCGCCAATGTTCCGAAAAAGTCGCCGTATACCGAAACTAGGATTTAACCCATACAGATTTCAAGGGGAGACCAGTCCGTAAGGCGCTTGCCTTGTATGTGAAAAGTCCTAGCATTTCAATCCCGAGCTTCTGCCGATCTATAGACCTGACTGTGCAGCTAAAAAGTTCGATGAATAATACCTCGTGCTTAAGAAGTGCACGTTCAATAATATGCTCCAATATCCCGATGATGCGTTCGATGTCTGTCCTAAACCTTGCATTGGGTGCCTACTCAGGGTAGGGTAGGTACATATATATTCCGGCTTGTGTGCTTGATCAGAGACCCGCTTATAACGAAGTCCTGACACTCAAGCAGGCAGCAAAGTACTGAGACTCGCATCAGGCAGCATCACTACCCCACATTCTCTCGCGCAAGAGCTTTCTGGATCGAAACCGGGTCGTTCTGTACATCTTCAATTCAAACAAAACTCTATCAATCTACAAATTAAAAAAAAAAAGATTAAATAGTAGGTCCACAAAATCCCTCATAAGTTTTATCTAAATATGGGAGCCCAAGGCCCAAATGGCCATATGGTTAATCATGCCATGCACCATTTATTTACACAGTTTTCACATTTGCAGGAGTTGTCCCACCTGTCCGTTCCCGACAACGCAGCTTCCCAGCTGTCCCACTCATGCCCCGCCCTATCCCAAGAAGCCTCGCCCACCCCTCTGCGTCGTGCCCAGCCGGTGAAAGGACGCCGAAAAATTTCCTATTCGAGGAATCGGATATTCTCGAAGAAATCATAGAGTTAAAAAAAAAAGATTGAGATGCTTTTTGGCGCGAAAAAAAAAGTGAAGCCTCTGAAAAGCATCAGAAAGTAGTGAACTCTAGTAAGCCTTAAAGCCCTGGTTTGTAAGAACTGAAGACGCACGTTAAGGCGCTGAAAAACGCTCTGCTTCGAGATATCAGAGTATTATCTTCGCTTGGATGGTTTGTTAAGCCCTGGTTTGTAAGAACACAAAATCGGACGCTGAGCAGTGCGTCCGAATTTTCCGCTTTCTTATTGGCTCTAGTTGTCACGTGACCACGACACCAAATTTACATTGATCTCAAAGTTCGTAAATCTCGAATCAGTCGTGGTTTGATTAGAGCGTCCAAGACGTGCGAAATGGCCGATGTTGCTACCTATTCGAATGAGATAACGGTGGCCTTCGCTTACTACGCATGCGTTAGATGCGGTCGCATCGCTAGACGTGAATTCTAACAAACCACCCAAGCGAAGACAAGACGTTGATATCGATGAGCAGGGCGTTTTCGAACGCTTTGATGCGCGTTTTCTGTCCTTACAAACCAGGGCTTTAGAATTCGCGTTTAGCGATGCGCCTGCATCCTACGCATGCTTAGTGAGTGAAGGTGACATGTTATATCTTCCGAATAGGATACATCGGCCATTTCGCATGTTTTGGACTCTCAAATCAAACCACGACTGATTCGAGATTTACGAACGCTGAGATCAACGCTGCGGTAATGTAACTAACTAGGGTTGTTAAGAAAGGCTGAAAATTTGGACGCACAGCTAGGCTGTTAATTTTGTGTTCTTACAAACTATAGTTTGTAGGAGTATTAGGGCTTACACAAACCGCTCACTCAACGTTAGTTCATTGTAAAACGTGTTATTTTATTCTTCCAAAGGCGTTGATTAAAAATAAAAAAAAGACTGTATGCGCAGTTGCAGGTTGTAGCACGAGAACTGAGTTTACACAATAGAGATAGTAAAACCGTGCGCTATCACACGAGTCAGAAATCTCAAAGTTGATGTAGTAATAGGGTATGCATTTCGCAGTACAGTTCAGCTTGTTGTTGTTGTTGTTGTTGTTGTTGTTGTTGTTGTTCCTTATCCTCCACTTGTCTGACGGAGTCAGACAAGATCCAATAAATTGTTGACCCCCAAAAAGTCGATGACAAGAAGTGGAGAAGCGTATAAGTCCTCCTTGGAAAGACCCAAGCAGTCCAGGATATGTTCGGCAGAGGCCTGCTAAGCCCCACATTTGGAGCAGACAGCGAAAGTTTTTCTACCCTCAAAATACGAGAGACTCTTCGTGTGTCCACTTGCCAGTCTAGAAATTGCCGTTCGAGACGCTCTATCACCAAAAGAAACAAGTGAAGAGCCCGGCTCCTTGGCCGCATACCAGTGGTGAGAAGGAGGGATCTTCCACTTTTTTGAAAGATTACATTTGATTTTGGAATGATGCTCTGAGTAGGTAAGAGCTGAAGAGGAAGGTGATGAGTGACAACAACCCTCCTTGGCTAAGCGGTCCGCTTGCTCATTGCCAAAGATGTCAACGTGGATGGTATCCACTGAAAATGAACGTCATGACACTTTGAAATAAGTTGGAGTTTAAGAAGGATGGAGATACTAGTTTTTGTCTCCAACTTTAGTCCAGTTGTGTAGGTGTTGAAGGGAGCTGCGACTGTCCGATAGGATCCAAAGATCTCCAAAGTCACACTCGTTGATTATAGCTTCGATGCCCTGTTCAATTGCTATTAATTCACTTCTAAAGACTGAAGTAAAATCAGGGTTACGGAGACAGATGGAATAATTTTGCCCGGTTTTTCAATGAAGACACCACTACCAGCAAGGTCCCCCAGTCCACTACCGTCAGTGTAAATTTTTATGGCTCACCGGGAATCTCACCTATAATTTCCAATGCTAGCTGCCTAAGATGAGCTGGAATAAGATCTTTCTTCGTGACTGGGGCAGAAAGGCCGAAGTGGAAATGAACTCTGGGGATTCCCTCTGAGGGACTCAGACAAGATTTTAAGGAATGGGTCTCAATGTCTTCAGAAGGCAAATGCAGAAGTTCAACATGACTGAATGGGCTGTCTTTCTTCAGTCGCTGATTGTTGCCCCAATTGTTGAGGTAAAGAGAGGTTTTATTGTGCTGGCCATAGCTGGAAAGTTTGTTGAAATATTTGGCGAGATTAGCCTTTCTTCTTGTATGGAAGGTTGAAGATCAGCCTCAAAGAGGACTATTTCTTTAGGGCAACTACGTTTGAGTCCAGTAATTATTCTCGCAGCACTTAGTTGAACCCTTTCCAACTTATCCAAATTGGTGGCAGAAGCACAGCATACACAGGAAAACCGTACTCCAGGATGGGTCTAATGAGAGTCAAATAGGTATCTCAGCGTCACAGCATCGGCTCCCCAATCTTTGCCCGCAATATATTTAAGAATGTTTAATCGTTTTCTGCATTTTGAGACAATATGCTCAATGTGTTTATTACTTGTCCATTCTGGGGCTGAGACATATCCGAGATATTTTGGATGCTTCTCGTAAGCCAGATTCTTGTTATCCATCTTTATATTTGGATGATAGTTGTACAATCTTTTGTTGGTGGTGAAGAAAGTGACGATGGATTTTGCAGGATTGAAACAAAGTTTGAACTCCAAAGCGTAAGCTGAGAATGCAGATAATGCATTGTTGAGGTTCCTCTCCATTTCAACTAAATCATTTCCAGAGCACCAAAGAACGATGTCGTCAGCAAACAAGCCAACTCTTACTGCATTAGAAGGTGTTTTCTCAATGCCTGCTAAGTATAATGAGAAGAGAGTAGGGCTGAGGACAGAACCCTGAGGGACGCCCTGACCGAGCACAACTGAGTCCGAAAAGGTGCTGTTAAAATTCACTTTGATAGTTCTGTGATGCAGGAAATCCGAGATCCACACCAAGGTATTGCCACGAATGTTGAATGTGTCATGCAATTTAATTAACAGCTTGTGCTTCCATACTCTATCAAACGCTTTCGTGAGATCAAGGAGGGCGGCGATTGTGTGGTGGGTGGGCCTGAGATTTTGAGCATCCCTTATGTTCTGGCAGAAAAAAAGGATTTGATCGACAGTGCTATGGCCTCTCCTGTAGCCATACTGTTCACTTGGCATTAAGTTCTTGTCGTCCAAAAAGTACTGAAGTCTGATTAATATCATTTTCTCCATTATTTTGCAGGCTGTACTTGTTAGTGCAATGGGTCTGAAATCCTTTGGGGCCGAACTCTTTTTGTCAGCTTTCCTGATAGGGATAATAGTGGTTCTCTTCCAGTCAGCCGGAAGATAACCTGATTTCCAGGAGAGGTTGATGATTTCTAGAAGTCTCAGTTTTCCTCTGAGACCAAGGTTTTCAAGCATTCGTCCAAAAACTCCATCTGGGCCAGGAGATTTAGTCATGTCCAAAAAGGCCATAGCAAGGAGCAGTTCTCGCTGGGAGAAGTCACTAGATAAGTCTTGATCTCCCACATCAGTGGTTCGACAGCCGTGTATGATATATTTTGCCCTTTTCAAAATAGGTTTATTTTCACTGGTGAAGTCCAACTTGCTAGTTGCCTGGTAGTAGGCAGCGAGGCCATTTGCTGCCGCTTTGTCATCAGGAAAAACCTGCCCATTTTGGTCAACAACTGAGTTACTCTTTTCGCACTGTTCTTGCTCTCTGTTGATATTTTTAACAATACGCCAGAGTTTCGAATTATTAGTTCTAGAGTCCAGATTTTTGCACATTTGTAGTAGCTTGTTGTTCAACTATCTAACTAAAAAATATTGTGCTATTTTATTTTTTATAGTTATTTCAAACAAAAAAAACGTAAATAAAATATGATTTATGAAAATTGAATGATGATTTCATTGTCGAAAAGTTTATCACTGAAACAAATGTCGCCAGGCTATGCAGTAAGCCTATGCAAACTACACCGTGGAATAGCGCCGAATAGGTCGCCGAGAGCGTTTGTTTAGGCTTACTTTAAGAGGGATTGTCAGTCCCATAGAGCTAATGTATTAGTTTGGGATTCACAACTTCTGCAGAAGTATTGCTTTGCCATGTTAGCCCTTTTTCCCCAGGTATGGGAATCAACATAACATCGAAATGAAACAAATTTGAAACGAAAATGTTATTTAGTCATTTAATTATATAATTTTTGAAGTTTTAAAATGCCAAAAATATACAGCAGATGGCGATGCTGTTTTAAAACTATCAACTTATAATTAAACAACCGGATGTTATATTTTCTTTTCAAATTTTGTTTTAAATGGATGTTATGATGATTCAAATACCTGGTGAAAATGGGATAGCATGGCAAAGTAATTCTTTTTCAAAAGGTGTGATTTCAAAACTAATGCATTAGCTCTATGGGACTGACAATCCCTCTTAACTCTATGGGAGACATAGCCCATTGTTTGTCCGAAACAGCGAAGCAATGTCAGTCGAGATAGAACTGTGATACGAGTGGAATGTGGATAAACCCCATTCAAACTTGGTGGGAAAATCGGTACAGAAATAAAAAAACCAAGTGACGGAGAATGAGAGCGTTTATGCTGGTATATTTTAACATCTGCATGCGAAATAAAGTTGTCATTTAAATAATTATTATAATAAAATACCAACCGTGCAAACATTTTAGAAGCATGTCTTCAATCGGAGGATATCAACCGTATGGATTGGCCAGCATACTCACCGGACTTGAATCCAATAGAGCATGTGTGGGATATGCTTGGCCGTCGAATTGCAGCCCGTCAACCCCCTCCCACCTGTCTACCGGAACTACGGAGGGTATTGCTTGATGAGTGGTGTAATATTCCCCAAAATCATATTAATAATTTGATACTCAGCATGCCTAGGCGTTGTACGGCCTGTATTGCATCGTACGGGAGACATACTCCGTATTAACCATCATACAAACCGTGTTATACTGTTTTTTGTAAATAGGTTCTTTTATGAAATTTGCTCCAGGGAGTAAAAAATCGCAATTTTTATTAATTATGTCAAACATATAGCATCTTTTTTGCTCTTTACCTTTTGTTTAATAAATTGACTTTACAAATAAGTCAAATTTGTTTTGCTTGTGTCTCTTTTTTTGCCTGCATTATCCTTAATTTCTGGACATGAGTGTATTATTACGTAAAATTAAATTATCACGATGCACTTTGAACTGAAAAGTTTGGTTATACATAGTCAAATAATATATATCGGATGGACTGCTCAATATTAAGAAAACGCGACCAATCCAGATACTGGGAAACAACTATATTTGCGGCTTCTTCTCCAATTTTAACGCTGGGTTTTGGCTCCTATTAACGATTCATCAGAGCTGATTTGGTACTTTCAAAGCGTTCTATAGTAGGGTAGAGACTGAACCTGGCAACAGCACCATGGACCAACACGGAGACAATATAGGGTGGCATGTGTGGCCCGATGGCCGAGTGGTTTGGATCGCAGGCCATAACGCTAGCAGTCCTCGCGCTGTAACAGGTACGGGTTCGATTCCCGCCTTTGCCCTGGGTGTACTTCCTTTCTCAGTATCAAAATTATAAATTAACTAGCACTTTTGCCACTCTATTCGGACTCCGTAGTGAGCCATGGCTGCCGATGGCAGCTCAGTACGAGTCGTTCCTCTACCCTATACTATATAGAACTCTTTGGGTACTTTATCGCTATAAATAGCCATAAAGATGTAAAGTTTTGCCAAAATAATTATTTTTCTACTACTGCGCATGCGCCTTGTTATTTTACTGGAGCCAGAGAATTTGTCTTTGAGATCCGATTAGTACTAGGAGCAGTACATCCAGTATATATTTTCAATCTTTGCGTCATCATGATTGGTATATGTAAAAATCTGGCAAAGCAATGAACTATTAACAAAAACCCAACTAACTATACAGCCGAAGTCATCACTTGATAACTGTTCTAAATTACGAGACGTATTACGCTGCGTTAAAGATCATCACGGCGAGGCTAGACATAGGCAGCCAGAAGCGATGTACAGTCAAGCGCCTGCGTTTTATATACTAACAGTGGGGCTGTGGGGAGCCTAGTGGTCAAGCGTCTCGGATTCAAGATCGGAAGGTCCCGCGATCGAGTCCCGGTACCACTGAAGACCCACCGAGTATATGCGGAGTACGTGCTCGTTAAATCTGTTGGGTCCGAAAGTCCTGTGGTCGGTCATTGCGCAGTTTACCACACGGGTTAAGGTCCCTGGAGACTATTTCCCACCCCTTCAGGGACATGTCTGAATTGTGGAGATGGCGATAGACGGCAGCATCTGTCTTGTATGTGTGTGTATGTCGTATCCGTCCTTCTTGACGATGGTTTATAAGCGGGTCTCCGTGACCAAGCACACAAGGCTGAAAATATATGTCTACCAACCAACCAACTATACAACCGGAGTCATCACTTGATAGCTGTTCTAAATTACGAGGCGGCTGTGTTAAAGATCATCACGGAAGCTAGACATAGGCAGCCAGAAGCGATGTACAGTCAAGCTCCTGTGTTTTATATGCTAACAGCTGATGTGTGTGCTTGATGTAATTTACTTGAAATACAAGTCAAGGACCCCTTTTCTGACGAGACTTCATAATGTGTCTTAACTTATGTAAGTACGTAAAATTATTAATCAGTGTCAATTTTCTTGTTCATGTGATGATTTTATTTCTATCGCAATGTCGCGGGACAAGTCACGTATCCGATTTTTACTTAAAAGAATTGTCTGAAATGTTGCGTTGGTATCAAATCTACCCACCGATTTGTCCTATATTTTTCTCTAAAATATGCGTTGTGTGCCCAATCAGGTGCCGGCAAGTCACTTGACTGTGGTTTTAAATGATGACGCTCTTCGACCAACAGCCCTCGTGTACACTGCTCAAAACAATTAGGGGAGCACTTTGCGTACTTTTGTTAACCTTTTCAGTTAGAACTTCTTATTTTTTATCCTAAAAATCTAAAATTTGTTAAATAGATTCATTATGTATTCAGAATTAAATGGTAAAAAAACAAGGGGGAAAATTTTAAATTTGTAAACTAAAACTTATGGGGGGAAAATTGAAATCATAACTTTTGAATATTTTATTTTACCATGTTTTTCATATTTTCATTTAATTAAAACAAACAATATTTAATTCTTCAAAAGGCATGATTCTTCTATCTAACGATCCATAGGTGCGAGCTCAACTTAGTGAGAAAAAAATCTCAAGCTGATGATTCCAAATGGAAACTTTGGGGGTGAAAGGGTTTAAAACCCATGCGTTCCCCTAATTGTTGTGAGCAGTGTAGTTCTGATAATTCAATCTAACATAATCTATATTTTTCTCAGTTGGTAATGCGCCCAAGGGCGGATCCAGGGTGACAATTTGGGGGGGAACTTATAATAAATAAATAAAAATATTTTTAGTTAAATTTATTTTTAATTACAATTATGTTTAATTACAATTATGTTTAATTACAATTTTTTTTAATTACAATTACGTTTAATTACAATTATTTTTAATTAACATTGTTTTAATTAAAATTAATTTTTAATTTATTTTTCCATTGTAAATACAGTTTTTTACTATTAATTTAGTATGTATTACTAATTACTTTTTATGAACATTAATTAGTTTGTATTTTACATAACTCATATTTGTATTATTTATTAGATAATTAATGTCTTATTTTTTTAATAAAAATGGGGTTGTGTGTGTTTCACTGAGAATATCTGGCAATAGCTCTGCGGTTTTGTTTTCATGTCTCCCGAATTACTGTTGTTTTGGTATTCGGGAGTGAGTTTCCGAAGAGAATATTTTAGTTGTTATTTTTTTTTAAATTCCAACTTCTTACAATGCAAGTTTTCCTTGATAAATGATTAAAACAACCAACAGTACAGCAAGAAGTTGTAATTTAAAAAAATAACAAAACTTAGAAAACTCAATTTCGAATAGCAACAAAAGTAATTTGAGAGACATGAAAACAAAACCGCAGAGGTATTGCCAGATCCTCCGTGAAACAACCCCCTTAATAGTAACAATTAAGAAAAATTTAATTATAGAATGCTTTTATTTAAAATTTAACTACTTAGATAATTTAAATCACCTGATTTGTTGTACAGAAATTAAACGACAAGCTTCTATTATTAAATTTAATTATAAAATGATTTTTTTTATAAATAATTTTACATTTACTTAGTTATAAAAACAGTAGTATATTTAACATATTTCAAAACTTAATTATTTAACTATACTGGTAGTTAATGAACACATTTAATTAAATAGTAATTATTAAAATATTAATCAATATTCTATCTAAATTTAAAAACAAACAAACCTTGATTTGCATGAGAAGTTTTTTATATCCATTTTAAATAACACAACTATGGCAACCAGTCGCCAATAGCCCTCCTATAGCTCTAGTGCGACGATAATTCAACATAACCCTAATCACTTATGTCGTTAAAATACGTACAAATAGTAGCTAGTTTTTATAAAACATGTACTTAAATTTTAAACAGCAATTAAAATGTAATGAAAACAGAAAGCTTATTATAAATATTAAATACAAATACATCTCAATGAAATAAATGTTAATCGTGCAACGAATTGCAGTTTTGATGCATTATAATTAATCTCGTTAATCATTTTAATATCATTGAGTACAGGAAATGTCAGAAAATGTTATAAATTGGAACTTACTCATTGATTAGAATTTAGATGAAGAAACCCCTAAAAACTATTCTTCTTACTCTTACTCGTATGACATCTATTTTGCTCCTATAAAATGTAATTGAGACATACGAGACCGAAGGCGCGAAAAACTCCGATTGAAGCATTGAGTCACCTGCTTAGACGCCACATTTATTCCAAAAGAAAAAAAAAACCACCCGTAAAATGGTCTCTTTGGTTATCAGTTTAAAAAATCCAAGTAAAAAAATCAAAATCTTGTTCGCACGAAAGAAGCAACTCATAAAAAAAAACACAGTACAAATGAAAAAAAAAATCGACGCCAAATGTTTTTTTTTCAGACTTGCCGTTTTCTATTGTAACCGATCCGACGCGTTTTTCCGTTTTCTTCCAAACACAAGCTTTAAAAAAAACACACAAAATTAAAGTGTTATACAAAAGCCGTAAGATTTATTACGCCGACTGGGCTCCCCAGCCCCTTAAGTATGCAATAACTTTAAGGTTCGGTTAACCGTCTTTATACCTTTATGGTCAAAACATATATTATTAGGGCTCTTTGGAAAATTTCTATGTTGCAAAATTTTAAATTGACTATGTACAAGCGTGTGCGAATGCTGGGTTCAAATAAATACCACCTTATTCAACGCTTGTAACAAAAATTTATTAATTAAACACATTAACAAAAAGGTTATTATTGAAAGTAAACATAAATTGATTTGAGTATTCGGCACCGCACGCAGGCAGCAACTTCGTAAAAGTTATTGAAAAAGAGAGAGATAGTCCGGCGTACAGTTCTTTTATAACGTAGCTTGAACTTTGGGGCATGCGTAGTAGCATTTCAATAGGTGAGCTCCACCACGGGTGATCAAACATGAAAAGCGCCACCACCGACGATCTTCGATACTTCGTCTCAGCGCGTCGCCACAGGGGTCCCCCACCAGTCCGAAGGACGATAGTTCTAAGACTGAAAACGATCAACAAAGCGTACGCGCCTTCCAGATCGTGTAGTCCTCGGTTCTGTGGTGGAAGTCGTCGGGACCGTCGAAATGGAAGCCTTCGGGACCGTTGAAGTAGAAGCCTTCGGGACCGCTGAAGTAGAAACCTTCGGGACCGTGGAAGAAGAAGGTACAGTCGTAGCCTTGCTCGTATCCTTATTAGAGTCGTCTTCGTAGAGGATGAATGCAGGTTTGAGTCGATCTAATGACACTGTATCTTGACGCCCGTTGATGTCGAGGGTGAAGAACTTGTCGGATCGGGATATGACCTTGAAGGGACCCTTATAAGGTTGTTCAAGTGGTCTTCTCACAGCATCAGTCCTGATGAAGACATGCGACGTTCTCAGGAGATCCTTGTGCACGAAAGTCTTCTGGGAGGCATGGCACGTAACAGCAGCTGGGCGCAGCGATCGCATCTGTGAACGCAGACGATGGACGAAATCCGCTTCTGTCATCTCTGGAGCCGAGAAAGAGTTGCGGAAGAATTCTCCGGGAGTTTCAAGGTGGTACCGTAGACCATTTCTGCCACCGAACCTTGAATGTCGTCCTTCAAGCAGCTACGGATCCCTAGGAGAACTGTAGGGAGAGTATCTGTCCATCTATCTGTAGCATGGCACTTGATTGCGGCTTTTAGCTGTCGGTGCATCCTTTCCACCAATCCATTGCTGATCGGGTGATAAGAGGTAGTCCGGATTCGGCGTACACCTAAGAGCTTGGAGAGAGAAGAAAACAGGTTAGATTCGAAGTTGGTTCCTCGGTCTGACGTGATGACATCAGGAACTCCGAAGCGAGCGATCCAGTTAGCGTAAAAAGCTTTTGCTACTGTATCCGCTGTTTGTTCTTTGAGTGGGATCGCCTCCGGCCACTTGGTGTACCTGTCCACACAAGTAAGGACGTACCGGTACTCTTGCGAGGGCGGCAATGGACCAACGATATCGATGTGTATGTGGCTGAATCGGGCGTCTGGAGTAGGAAACTCTTTGAACTTAGTCTTGGTGTGACGGTTAACTTTCGACTTTTGGCAAGCAATGCACGTTTTACACCAACTTGAACAGTCTTTAGAGAGGTTCTTCCAGACGTAGCGTTTGCGCACAAGATCTATCGTTGCCTTGACACCTGGGTGTGAGAGTCCATGGCAGCTCTCGAAGACTCTGCGCCTGAAATCTCTTGGAACATAGGGTCTCACATTTCCTCCTGCGGTGTCACAGTATATAGCCTTTTCTGACGAGGGGAACGTCAACGGTTTTAACTCAAGACCGGTGTTTTCAGATTCGAGCAAAGCTCGCAACTCCTTATCGGAATCCTGCGCGCAAGCTATTTCATCGTAATCTAAAAAACCCGGGACCTGAATTGCAGATATGCGCGAAAATGCATCGGCTACAGAATTTTCGTGCCCAGAAATGTGCCTTATGTCAGTTGTGAATTGAGCAATATATTCTAAGTGACGTTGCTGTCTAGGGACGTTTTATCAGATTTTTGTAAAAATGCAAAAGTTATGGGTTTATGGTCGGTAAAAACCATAAATTCTCGTCCCTCCAACAACTCCGAAAATAACGTATAGCAGAATATATGGCTAGTAGTTCCCTGTCATAAGTACTGTATTTGCATTCCGCAGGGGTTAGTTTACGAGAAAAAAATCCCAAAGGTTCGATTTTGTTGTCTAGCGACTGATGCAAAGCAGCACCGATAGATACATCCGATGCATCAGTCACCAGAGACAAATCTGCGTTTAGAGCAGGGTGGGCCAACAGGGCAGCGTTGGCCAAACAGTTTTGCACTCTAGAAAAGCATTTTCAGTTTGTTCTGTCCAAACTATTGGCGTTTTGTCTTTTTTAACTTTTCCTTTGGTTAACTCATACAAGCAAGACTGCGTACCAGCAGTGTTTTTGAGAAATCTATGATAAAAATTGAGCATTGCCAAAAAACGACGCAGTTCATCAACGGTCTTAGGAAGTTGATACTCCTGCAATGCTTTAACCCTATTGGGAAGTGGGGCTATTCCGTCTCCAGAAACGTTGAAACCGAGAAACTCGATCTCACTTTTTCCGAATTCGCATTTTGTGAGATTAATTTCCACCCCATATTCACTAAGGCGATTAAAAACTTTTTCAAGATCTGCCTCGTGAGTTTTTAGAGTCGGATGACGCCACAAGTACGTCGTCCAAATACGCGTAACAACAATCTAACCCACGCAAAACCTCATCCATAAACCTTTGGAAAGTTTGACCGGCGTTACGGAGTCCAAAACACATTTTAACATACTCATAAAGTCCAAAAGGAGTAATGACAGCTGTTTTAGGAATATCCCTGGGTTCAACAGGAATTTGATGGTATGCTTTTACCAGATCGATTTTTGAAAAAATCTTTTTGCCCGACAACCCAAAAGAGAAATCCTGAATGTGTGGAAGTGGATATCGGTCTGCCGTAGTCTGCTGATTAAGACGCCTGAAGTCACCACAAATACGCCATTCTCCATTTTTCTTGGGTACTAGGTGTATGGGACTAGCGTAAGGGCTACTAGAAGGTCGAATCACACCTTTTTCCAAGAGGGTTTCAAATTCAGATTTTGTTGCTTTAAGTTTTTCAGGGGACAAGCGTCTTGCTTTTGAGAACACAGGAGGACCGCGTGTCTCTATGCAATGCGTAACCCCATGAGTTTTTGGTTGAAGATTCGAATTCGGATCAAATAGTTGCGGAAATTTGGAAACCACCTTGTGGTATTGGGATTCCTCCGAAATATAAGTCAATCCTAAAGAAGGAGCGGAAGA
Source organism: Oedothorax gibbosus (assembly GCA_019343175.1). NCBI lineage: Eukaryota > Metazoa > Arthropoda > Arachnida > Araneae > Linyphiidae > Oedothorax > Oedothorax gibbosus. Next base: position 259,826 of record JAFNEN010000579.1, read on the forward strand.
GATCGTTCCTTTAGTCCGGAGGGAGGTTAACCCGTCCACAAGCTGTCGGTTTTTAACATCAACCATTAATCCGAACCTTTCCAAAAAGTCGGCTCCCAAAATTGGTTGAGAAACATCAGCTACTAAAAATGTCCAACGCATCGGCCTACGTAACCCGAAATTTAAATCGTAAGTTTTAGTGCCGTACGTTTTGATAGTAGAGTTATTTGCGGCGTACAGGACAAGTTCGGTTTGTTTGCAATTTTTAACCAGTGCTGCCGGAACACAACTACAAGCCGCGCCACAATCAACCAAAAACTGATAACCAGTGTTTTTGTCAATTACAAATAAACGGCTGGAGCTTAAATTTCCGTCTGCCGCCGAAGAAACAGACGAGCCTAATTGTTTTCCGGAAAACTACAAGGTTTATTGCAAGATCGTGCTTTATTACCAACCGCCTGTGATACCAGCACTTCCCCTGTGTTTCAGACCTATTGCTAGAACTACTCCGACCTTGTGACCTGCCATGACTATGACTTCTATTGCGGTTTTTTGAGTCAAAAGTTAGAAGTTTAATGTCCGCTTTAAGTGAGGCTATGTCCTCCCTAAGCAATTTTAATTCATCCCAAAAAGCAACCCGGTTTACACTCTGTGTGGGGGCGTTGCAAGTGAGGCATCACTTTCTGCCATTACGAACTTAGAAAAAAAAAAAAAAGTCGACCTTTAGACTATTGTTTACAAATTAAAGCGATGAAATGGCTCGCGAACAGTAAATAGATGAAAGAGCTACGTAAAATTGCACATATAAATCAGATCTTAAACAATACGGTCAAGAGAAAAATGCGATGAAATTTCCACTCACCAAACAGGCATTTGTAGGACTGGAATCTTGAGACTTGCTTGAGCGTTGAAACTTATTTGGGGGCGTTTACCCGCGTGCGGTGCAGCGCGCTTCAAAATGAACTTAAAGTTGCGAAAATTCTTAAGTCCGATAGTCACCACTGTACAAGCGTGTGCGAATGCTGGGTTCAAATAAATACCACCTTATTCAACGCTTGTAACAAAAATTTATTAATTAAACACATTAACAAAAAAGGTTATTATTGAAAGTAAACATAAATTGATTTGAGTATTCGGCACCGCACGCAGGCAGCAACTTCGTAAAAAGTTATTGAAAAAGAGAGAGATAGTCCGGCGTACAGTTCTTTTATAACGTAGCTTGAACTTTGGGGCATGCGTAGTAGCATTTCAATAGGTGAGCTCCACCACGGGTGATCAAACATGAAAAGCGCCACCACCGACGATCTTCGATACTTCGTCTCAGCGCGTCGCCACAACTACATTAATTTGTGTCTGACGCGTAACAATAAACATCATATTCATACTCACTACAGATACTTTACAGTAAAAATTACGATAGAAAAAAGCGCGAAAAACTCCTAACTTATAGTACACTTATTTCACTTGTATTAAGTAAAATAAAAACCCTAAAAATGAAATTAAAAAAAAAATAGTCATAGTGGAATTTCTTTGATTTATCAACGAACAAATTGCACTATTATACTTGAAAACGAATTCAAATATATCTGTCAATATTTCATTTCTATTATTTTTTTTTATACTTCCTTCCTATTCGAGAGGATAGCTGTCGTTATTGGCGCCATAAAAAATGTATCTAAAATCTTATTCCCGCCAAAATTGCAATTGGCTTAAAAATAAATCCGAAGGGGGGGGGGGGGGGGAGATAGTTTTTATTTCTTTTTTTTAACATTGCGTAATAACCTGTTCCCCAAAGCGCCCGAGCCGTAATATTTTTTTTCCATGTTCTAGTTCTAAGTTGAGAATGCAACGAGTTGTAGTATAAATATAAATATTTGTAAAAATAAAAACATTTCTTTACAAGTTGATTCTATCTAGTATGAATTTTAAGATTTTGGGGGGGGGGAATTTCCCCCTTACCCCCGTGGATCCGCCACTGAATGCGCCAGCCTTCAGGCCTTCATGTTTTGGGATCGAGTGGTCGAATCTCCACAACAATTTCAAGTCAACGGAAACGGATAGTGTATTTAGAAAAACAACTCGTATAGAAAAGATGGTGCGCCTGTCCAAGTTAAATTGCTTGACGCAAGTATATGTTGGGTCGCGTTGTGTGCTCGGCCTCGTCACTCGTCTACGGTTCGAAAATATGACACCTGTTTCCAATACCCCACGTATAGCTATGGTAAATCGTAAATCTTACCAAAACCAAAGAAGAAATATGCATGTAGAGGTGGATGGTGTATGTTAAATCTATGCTACGCTAAATCTATCCGATGTCTTGTTTATTAGTCCGCCCCGTGTCGGCTTTGTTGCTTGACAGTACGTTCGCCTATATTTGTAACTCATTGTGACATTATTCCATTTAAATAAACAAATTAAATTTTAGCCTTTCTTTTTTCAATTTCGAAAGAATTAAAGAAATGAAAAGTATTATGTTGACATCGTTGACAATTCCACATGTCCATCTTTTGGTTGACCTTGAAAGGTATGACATCAGATACCTATACTTTAAAAATTTTATCTGCCCGTATCCCTTTCCAAATTCCATTCTAGTTATCTATATTTTCCAAATTCGCATATGCTTCAGTGGAATGACACCATAGACCAACTTTTTGTTTCTGACCAAAAGAAACAGTATAGTCCGTCTGTCTGTACGTTCTTGAATTTCTATGAGAATTATACCTTGTCTATCCAGAATGCGAGCCTCGAAAAGACTTTCTTCCCCCATCCCTTCGCTTGGTTTTCTAGGAAACGGGGGGAGCATCGCTTTTCTAAACCTAACGCGTTTGAGGTTCTGTTGTGAGGTTAACAATCCGAACAGTTCAAACCCAAGTAGGGTGGGGAAAAAACATGCTCACGCCGTTTCGAAGAAAACCACATGCGGGGATGGGGGAGGAAAATACTTTCGAGGCTCGCATTCTGGATAGACAAGGTATAGTAACGGCAACAATAAAGGCTCTGTTTGAGTTCTTTTAAAACTTTTTATTATAATTTTGTATCGCTTCTAAAGGGTTAGGTTTCCAGGATTAGTAGACAGGTGTGAGGGGGGCGCGTCCTTCCAAAACTTCGACGATGTTCCTGGCGCACACCAAACCGAGTTCTTCCATCGCGATTTCTTCTGCGGCTGCGATGTGAGGGGTGATGACTGAAAAAGAGAAAATATTTTTAAAAAGCACGGCTGACTCCATTTTACGCCCAAGGAAGCTCTCCGTGACGTCACATTTCCGTCCTGTTCGGTGTGTTGGTTGTTCCGAAGAAGAATTAAATCTGTTGTCGGAACCTGAAGGTTCTACTTCTTCGGAAGTCGGAACTACAACACTCCAAATAGGACTGGGGGCTGGGGAGCCCAGTTGGTTAGGCGATCGCCTAGCATGCGAAAGGTCCCAGATTCGGGTTCGGGCATCGCCAAAACAACTGCCGACCTATAAACGGCCCGTGCAGCCAAAAATGTCCGACGAATAATACCCCGTGTAGAGGGAGTGCACGTTGAAATACGATCCAAAGTCCCAACGCTGCGTACGATGTCGCCCTTAACGGTTGCGTTGGGTGCCCACTCAGGTGTCGGCTCGTCACTTGACTGTTTTTCTAAAATATGACGCCCGTCGCTAATAGCCCCCGTGTAGCTCTAGTGCGACGATAATTCAAACTAAACAGGACTGAAAGTGGGAAGTCCTAGAGCTTCTCTGACCATCACCCATTTGTTAATACCATTAACACCTTCCTTACCGTATAAAAACGTTAATCATGTTTGTTTCGTGTAAATTTTATTTGTCCTAATGAATTGTTCAGTACTATGGTCTTCACGTTTCGTTTATTTAAACCAACTAAAGCTTATTTGTGCATGGCAAATTTTACGGCCAATCGTCGTAAATGAGTTAACCCTTTCAGTCCCAGTGATGCCATTTGGCATCATCATGTTTCTGATCATAATTTTTAAAAAAAATAATAGAGCTGACATCTATTGGGATTAATAAAAAATATTTTCTAATAGAAAAAAGTTTGAAGAATCGAATGATGTGCTTTTTGATATCATAAATGGCTATAGACGATCAAAAAAAAATTCTAAAATGATGATACCAAATTGTCATTGGGACTGAAAGGGTTAAATATGAGTAGACTTTGGTAAAAGTAGTGACTTGCCTATGTTGGGGAGCGATGCCAACTCGTGTTCCCTGGGCAGTGGCTCGGGATACATGACGTCAATGCCCGCCCCTCGGATGCGATTGGTCTTCAGCGCGTCAATCAAAGCTTCTTGGACCACGACACCGCCCCTGTTTGAAAACACAAAGAAAAGTTAAATGACACAAACTGTTGGCCCAACAATAGTTACTCAACGAATTTCCAAATTCAATGCGAGGGCTGGGGAGCCCAGTCCGTTAAGGTGTTCGCCTTGCATGCGGAAGTCCCAAGATCGCGCCCGAGCATTGCAAAAGCATGTAATTTAATAAAATACAAAAATTATGGTGCTTATTGTTAGAGAGAAATAGAAAATATTAATAATTTATTTCTAGTTTGTCATAAATTCATACAAAATTGTGAGGTGGAACACCAAATTTAAAGGTTTACCGCCGAACTATAGTTGCTAAAAGGGATTGTGCGAGCGCACTCAAAAACTAGTTACGAAAAACGTGACACACGACAGAGGGCGCCAATTAAGAAAGAGGTTAGTCTACTTCAGCGGTTCCCAACATGGGGTCGATCGCCCCCAAGTGGGTGATTTGTGTTATCAAGGGGGCAAAAAATACTTGAGGGGCGATCAGGGGGCGATGAGTATTCAAAGGGGGTAAATTAAAATAATGTTGTACCTTTGTACAGTAAAACCATTCTCCAACCATAACCAAACCAGCCAATTTTTACATTCAACTCTCTTAAATTTTCTAGAAACCAGTAAACATATCTTAGTTAATTATTTCACTTTTGTTCTTTAAAAATATGTTTTATGTTTTTTTTAATTTTATTTAAAAGTGACCGGATAAAGCTTCTTTTGGTTGCTTTTATAAACGGTAGTAAGTGTTATAAAACTGTTTTATAGTTACACTTTAACTCAAATTATGATTAGACATGGCATGAAAATTAAAAGGGGGCGATGGATGTTGAGCAACCTAAAATACGAGGCGATGGTCCAGAAAAGGTTGGGACTACTTCTATACTGTTATTCATAGTGGCTAAAAGGGATTGTATGCAACCGCTATTGGTTAAAAAGGTTCCTTAGAACAAGACAGGGTTAGGGATAAAAAAAGAGGTGTTATATGTATGGAAAACCGAAACCGCGGTAAAACAACTGTTTTCGTGTTTAACTGGTTCAGCCTAAAAACCAGTTTTTACCACCAATTTTTCGGTTTTATTTTTTTGTTTGGTTTTCCACCCCTTTATTCCATCCTTGTAACAGTCTCGCTTTGGAGAACCACTTTCACCCGGGAGAACAATCGTGGTTGACAGTGACACGCTATTCCTTTTTAGCCACTAAGGTTGAACTGACCATTGAGCTAGAAGGGAAACTGGAGTGAGGTGTCAGCGAGCCGAAAACTCCCTCACACCCTTTTGAGCGAACAGGGCAGAAAAGGACTATTTTCCCTACACTTGTATGCAATGCTTGTATGAGTCCCCTCTATCATATTGACTTGGGCTCCTAAATGTATTTTAACATTTTTAGTTCGAAAGAAATTACTTTCTTTAACTTTAAATTCCAACTTTTTTTAAAGAAATAACCATGTGGATCACGAACTAAGAACCAGCGAAGACGAACCCAACAACGAAATAGGCAAGTTTCTTGGTTTTCTGCCCGGTTCGTTTCTGCTGCAGTGCCGTGTATTCCTCCGCGTTTCGTTAATGAACCGGCTCGTTTGCTGCCCTGTTCAGTGAATCACACACCTCCACGTTTCTCCTAGTTCAATGGAACTGACCTGCTCGTGTTGACGAAGACAGCGTGCGGTCTCATGATCGAGAAGGCCCGGTGGTCGAAGAGTCCCGCGCTCTCCGGGCACAGGTTGCAGGTGGCTATAACGAAGTCGGAGTTCTTTAGCAGGTCTTCGAACGGCGCGTACTCGGCGCCCTTAGCCTCGGCTGAAAAAGGGAGCTTAATTGTACAGATAGGCATGCACCGGAAGGATTAGAGTAAAAATAGTATTAGATTGGAAGATCACGTGGTATTAAATTGCGGCTGCGGGACACGCATGGAGCCATGTTTACCGTGGCACTCCTTGCCAGTGTATGGTCACCTCTTTAATGAGAAAAATATGACGGCGTCATAAAAAAAATAGTTATTTATGCAACTAGTGTGAAAAGTAAGGCTTTTTTAAACGAGTTGAATAAATTATTTCACGAGCGAGGGAAATAAATTCACGAATTTAAAAAATGCTATTTTCAATGTGTTGTCATACACTATTTTTTATAATAACGTGCCAAAAAAGTCTTTATTAAATTGGCATTTATTGATTGGCTTATTAATTTTATTATCTCTTTCAAATGATTTGAAGGTGATTATTTATATTAATGATTATTTTAAAATTACGTGCAAAAAGTATTTCTTAGATTGGCATTGGAAATAAGACGCCAAATAAAGAATCACGTTCAAATAAATAATTTTACACTAATCACAAAGCCGCCGAATAAAATATCACGCTCAAATAAAGAATTTTACACCAATCAGATGCTCTTATTTACTTTGTCGCACTAGTGCGTAAAAGTAACTTTGTAACACGATTTCGTTAAAAGCATCACTTTTGCCACGATTATTGGTTCGAAAAAGTTAGTTTTTTTTGCACGATATTATAAAAATACCATTTAATACTAAAATTACATAAAATACATAAAATACTAACATATGCTCTTTTAGTGACATTAAAAAAAACTGTGCACGCTTTTTTACTAATATCCACCCTCCCAAAAGTAACAAGACTGCGTCCCTTCAATGTTGGCAGGTGTGTCGGAATTATTGTTTTGTGTTCGCTACAATAGCATCGTCACTTAACCAGGGCCGGATTTCTAAATAGGCTAAGTAGGCTGTAGCCTTCAGCGGCGAATTTTCGGGGGCGGCAAATTTTACGAACCATTAAAGTAGCATTCGGCATAAAAAAAATTATTATAAAGATACGAATATATTTAAGAGAGAAAACAAATAATTTACATTAATGCGTACACCGTAAACGTATATATAGTACTCATATTTCGTAGCAAACACGGTTGCTGCGAGGGCAAGTGCACCCCTTCCTCCCGAATTTCGAAGTTGAAAGAAAAATAGTTGTTGTTGTTGTGACTAATCCTCCTTGGTCTGACGAAGTCAGACCAAGTCCAAAAGATCGTTGACCCGAAGAAAGTCGATAACCAGAAGAGGAAAAAGGAAAACATCCTCTCTGGAAAGGCCGACGCAGTCCAGAATGTGTTCGGGAGAGGCCTGCTGAACATGACATTTAGAGCAAGTTGTAAAGATCTTCCTGCCCTCCGAGAACGAGAGACATTTTAGGTGGCCACTTGCTAATCTGGCGACCGCAGTGCAGGTGGGTCTGTCGCAATTGAGAGCCAGTGAAGAGCCCCGCTCCTTGCCCGCATACCAGTGATGACTGGGAGGGATTCTCTACTCCTTCGAAATTTCAGAGTTGACAATGGATTGGTGTTCTAAGAAGGTAAGGGCCGAAGAGGAGGGATTGGAGTTACTACAACCCTCCTTGGCAAGACTATCTGCCTGCTCGTTTCCATATACGTCAACATGGGATGGGATCCACTGTAGAAAAATATTATGGGTCTCTGAAATAAGCTTCAGTTTATGGAGAATAGAAATGCTAGTCTGGTCTCCAACCGCAGTCCAATTATAGAGGTGTTGAAGAGAGCTGCGACTGTCTGAAAAAATCCAAAGGTCCTCATAGTCCACTTCGTGAAAGATACCCTCCAGACCTTTATCAATTGCAATGAGCTCGCACTTAAAGACTGATGAAGAGTCAGGATTTCGAAGGCTCATTCGCAAATTATCCCTGGGTTTCTCAATATAGATGCCACTGCCAGCGCAGCGATCCAGTTTGCTTCCATCTGTGTAGATTTTAATGGCAGTGTCGGGGACCATATTAATGATTTCCAGAGACAACTGCCTAAGATGGGCAGGGATCGAGTCCTTCTTGATAACAGGGATAGCAAGGTCAAAGTGAAAGTGGACTCTTGGAAGTCCTTCTGAGAGATAAGAAAAATAGTAGAACAGTTTAAAGAAATTCGCATATTTCGTTTTCAATTTAGTGTATAAAGGTACATAGATGATTATAATATGTGTATCTATTTTAAACACATACCACCCTATTTTACAGCTACCTTTCCCCGAATTGGGAGAATATTGTAACTGAGGTGGCAAATCAATAGTAGCCTATACAAGCGGCAAATCTTTAAATCCGGCCCTGCAAGGGTTCTAAATTACGAGGCGTTATTGGGTGTGTTAAAGCTCTTTATAAGGAAAAGGACAGCCGTGGTATGTCAAACCAATCACTGACGAGTGACAATTCTTTCGATAACGGAGGACGAGTGGCGATGATTGGACTCTCGTGTCCTTTCTGTAGTCTTGTCCCACCTTGTATGCTTAGCTTACCATACTTGAGGCGCGTTTACATGAGCCATCGAATCCATGGAATGCCAAACCCTCCATTAGGGGAAAAAGTAATCGAGCAGGATTTCTATCCCAAATTCCGCAATCAACCCCCCCCCCCCCCCTTTCGTAAAATAAGGCGTTTACATGGGAACCGGGGGTTGATGACGTAGAAGCGCGGGACATATCTGACATTTCTTGACAACTACACTTGAGTAATGTATTAATTGTGACTCGTATATTTAGATAGCAATACTTTTCTATAAAACCTTCATTTCATAATGATTAGCAATATTTTGATGAGCTACACCACACACGTTCCGAATTCTAGAAGGCCCTGGATTGCCGAATCCACGGACAAGAAGTCGAAGTAGAAGTAGAAGTGGCGGAAACCATGGAATTAAATGCAAACCCTCCTTGATTGGTGGGTTTGCGAAAACCCCCAATGAACCCTGCAGTTACCGGTTCTGCCGGGGCAAAAAATCCCCAAGAGGAAAAAATTGCGGAGTTTGCTCTTCATTCCATGGATTCGATGGCTCATGTAAACGCGGCTTTAGAGAAGGAATAGGAGTAAAGACGCAGTGACCCTACAACGCAGGGGACCAAAAATTATAGCCAGACCGCTGAATGGGCCCGTGAAGAAAGGGCTAACTGTTCCAATTTTGATGATAGATTATGGAAAACGAAATTTCCGATTGTGGTGGTGCCATCTATTGTCAGTAGTTAAAACAAATCAGTCACCCGAGTTTTCACAACTTCTAAAACAGAACGGTTGGGTTGGTTACCAACGGATACAAATGCTCTTAGAAATTTAGGCCGAAAAATAATGAAACAATTTATATTTTCAGCTTTTTGTATGGGAGGGAGTAAAAAAATTCACTAACCTGCTGCAATAGGTTTGTGCAAGTCATAGTAGAACACCTTTGAAACACCGAATGGTAAAATCCTCTCGAGCACAGCTTGACCTATTCACACAGGAAAAATATAAAAAAACTTCAGTAAATAGTTTTTATTTAGCTTCGGGTCTATTCGGGTCAAGAAATTTTTAAAAAAAGTAGTTCATTTATTCGTATAACAATTCTGGACGCCAATTTGGAATATGGCGGATATAGGCGGAAATGTATTATAGATGGGATGGCATAAAAATGAAATTGAGAATTTCTCGACACCGGAAACGTATGATTTGACAGTAAAATAATTTTTTTATGTTAAGGGATTTAAAATATGAATAAACAAATATCGTCTCCATTTTTCAAAATGGCATCTAGAAGGGCTGAATGAAAAATTAGTGTTTTTTTTGTTAAATTTTTTACTATAAAATCATTTAAAGGTGGTTTAAACACCAATAGGGCAACTGCGACCACCCTAACTAGATTAAGGACAGTCCACTTCAAAGAGATGAAAATCCAAAAAGATGGAACTAGGAAATACTCCAGCTGCAGAAACTGCCCCAACTCGGAACTGGATCCAAAACATCTTTTCTCTTGTCCAGCCATCCTGGCAAGATTGCAGCAAATCACCAACTCGCCCTACGAAGACCTTTATGAGGACCACTGTCTGCAGATCGCTGAAACAGTCTATGAGACCTTTGGTCCCATATAATCTTTATCCATGGACACGACATCATCATCATCAAAGATGGTTTTTATTTATGAAGAGTGGTTTCCACACAAAATACGTAAAATCAAGTTTCCCTCGTTTTTCAAAACGGCGGGAAAGTTACAGCTCGCGATAATAAATGTATTTTGTAATAAGTTTCTTTTCGTACAGTCGAACCTCGTTAACGCGAACTCACTTAATTCGAAATTTCGCTTAAGATGAACTGAAAGCATTTCCCCGGCCTATAACGCTTTGGGCTAACTCTAAAAAAATCTCTTAACGCGAAATCGCTTTAGGCGAAATCCCGCTTAACCCGAACAAAAAACGGAGGATTTGACTTTTTCTTATTGATTCAAAATTACGACGAACAAATGAAGCAAAACAAAAAAAAGTGGAAAGTGAACACTATAAAAATAAAATGGTCTTCTACTTCTGAGAAAATCAAAATAACTTCTATGATTCGTCAGTTTTAATTCAATTGCTTTTCCTTAAAAATTTTCCTAAATTTTCTATAGTATGTACTAGCTAGTTCAAATGAAATTTATTAATTGAATTACTAATTATATACACAGTGTGTTACGTTCTAAAATTAGAATTCATTTTCGGTGTTATTTTATGGTTTACTATTTACTGGTTTAATGTTAAAAAAAATTCTCGACGGTTAACATGAAATTCGGTTAACACGAAATGTTTCGGTGTTACCTTCCAGTTCGCGTTAACGGGGTTCGTCTGTATTAAGTAACTGTAACTTGGTGACGTTTTAAAAGTAACTTTCCAATACCTAGCGTCAGTATCAGACATTAAGCTAGAAGAAACGTGGAGTGAGGTGTGTGATTCACTGAACAGGGCAGCAAACGACCAGGTTCAATAACGAAACGCGGAGGAATATACGGCAATGCAGCAGAAACGAACCGGGCAGAAAACCTAGAAACTTGCCTATTTCGCTATTGGGTTCTCCTTCACTGGTTCTTAGTGATCCACATGGTTATTTCTTAAAAAAGTTATAATTTAAAGTTAAAGAAAGTTAATTTCTTTCGAACTAAAAATGTTGAAATACATTTAGGAGCCCAAGTCAATATGATAGAGGGGACTCATACAAGCATTGCATACAAGTGTAGTGTAGGGAAAATAGTCCTTTTCTGCCCTGTTCGCTCAAAAGGGTGTGAGTGGGTTTTCGGCTCGCTGACACCTCACTCCAGTTTCCCTTCTATCTCAATGGTATCAGACTACTCACCTATCCTCCCCATGCCGACAATGCCGACCGTGGCATTTGTGAGACCGCGCCCCAAGTACCACGAAGGGCTCCAGATCTCCGACCACTCGTTTCTAGTGACAACGTTTACGGTTAAAACATTTCATTTTACATTTACAGTAAAAAAAATACACGTAAAAAAATACGGTACATTTACAGTAAAAAATATTACGGTATATTTGCAGTAAAAAAATGGTACATTTTCATAGAAGAAATATGTATTTTTCATCACTGTTTTTTTTATAAAAGATATACATTAAAAATTTATGACATGCAAAAAATGTATAAATTTATGAAGTTTGTAAAATCACATTTGTGAAGGTATAAAATGTACGGCCACAGAGGCAACTGACAAAATTAACTTGGATCAAACAAAAAATTTTCACACACATGGCTAATAATTACATAAGACTACTTTTCCACAATGGTAAGTAGCTTGTTCCAACTCCAACGAACAAAGCGTTTGATGTAGTTGTGACGTCACATTAGGGCCATTAGGCGTGGCAGTTCCAGTTGTTCATTGTCAACTCTCGGCGACTTAAAATTGTGGTCGACTTGGCTCATAACAACTGAATCGTATATTACCTCTGTACGGCTCCGGCGGCAGGCGCTATTTTCCTGGCGACGGCTAACAGGAGACCGACCGTGAATTCTGCTACAACAGACACGGACACAGGGTTGGAAGAGTTGCACACCACAATACCCCTGTTGAAAAGGAATTGAAGCAAATACGAACTATAGTATACTAATTAGGGCCAAAGTAAACACGTTTTTTTGGTGATTTAAAGCATTTGGCATGTATCGGCTTTGTCACTGGAAAATGGTTCTAAAGTACGAGGCCTGTCGCCAATAGTAGTTAAGTCGCAAGAAGCCTATTCTGCTTGGCCCGAAAACAAAACACGTTTTATGGTTATCCATTGCACGATTTTAAAGCAGTTAGAAATGGAATTTCCGTCCATTGCCTAAATCTATAATATTTTCTATTATCGTCCATACTTTATGTCGTCTATATATCGTCTATATATTTTTGTATTTTTAAAGTCCGCTATGATAACTTAATTTATATTATGACAACCTAATAAGAAAATGCGCTTTAAAAAAACAAGGTATAGTGTCAAGGCATAGTTGCTAAGTTGCCAATTATGACACACGGTCGTTTTTCGTCACATCAGGGTTTATTTTTTTACCGAAAGATTTGAATATTGTTTTGGCTCCTACTAAAGTGGGACGCTAAAAGGGATAGTGCGTGTAATTGTTGTCCTTGTGTCGAATGAAAAAGGTTTCTGAAACCGGACTGGATTAGGTATGGGAAACTAGAGACGATTAAACCAAAAAAATGGTCAGTTACACTCGAAAACACTGGTAAACTGAACTAGTTAACCTCAAAATCAGGGGTGTTTCCGATCGCCACTACTCGCCAAGCAGACCTCAATACGGACAGATTTCCAGTCGATGAGTTTTTTCAGTCATTATCAGTCCTTTGGCGCATCATTCGCAGAGTAATGTTAACTTTTCCCTTGAAGTGACCACTTACCTTCTCCTGCATTCGTCAACATCAATGTGTTCGTACCCCAAAGAAAAAGTCACGATTATTTTCAACTGAGGACCTGCAAACAAGAAAAACAATAACTCATATATTGAATTGCAACGGACAATTCCAACAAGGACGGAGCCTGGTTTGTTTGTGGGTTAGAAGACGACGTTCTAAATAGCTGTGACGTCACAGTAGGCGTTTCCGTTCCAGTTGTCCATTATCCAGGTATAGTATTGAACAAATTTTAATAAAAAGTTGCAAACTGGTAAAGAACGTTTTTCCAATATTACATAAAATTAAATTATCATTATTATACTTTGAAATAAATCTTAAGTATAGAAAGAAATTTTGTTTTCTAGTTCTAAGACATTTTGTCGAAAAAGTTATGTTAAATGCTTTAAAAATCGCGTGACTTACAACATGAAAACGAGCTCATTTCTGGCCAATGCAAAATACGGTTACTGGGCCTCTACTTTAACTTCTTCTCTTTACGAGAAGTACTTATAATACTTACCCGCTGCTTCTATGACTTCCTTGCCGATTTTGTCGAATGATATGCAGAAGAGGGCGCTGGCTCCGCGGATGTGCTCCAACATGTACTCTACAGGGCAATGAAGGGGGTGGGGATAGATTTCGACGTCGTACCTTCATGAGGAAAATATAGGTTCTATAAGTGTGACATCCCAGACACTAATTGTGTCTTAAAAACAGTTGCTGAGTTGAGGTAGGACGGGTTCAGGACACAACCCCAGGGACCGACTTACAACTTCAGGGGCCCTGGGCACCAGCAAATTTGCATATCTCAAATTTAAAAGTTAAATTTTTAGGCAGTTATATTGAGCCGAATTGTTCCTCAACAAAATTTGGGAGGGGGGGGGGTCCCTTAAAGTGGAGGCCCTGGGCACGTGCCCCGTTTGCAGGGCCGGATTTCTAAACAGGCAAAGTAGGCAGTAGCCTAGAGCGGCGAATTATTTGGGGCGGCAAATTTTACGCCCCATTAAAGCAGCATTCGGCATTAAAAAAAATTTAATAAAGATACGAATGTTTTTAAGAAAGAAAACAAATAATTTACATTAATGCGTGAACGTATATATAGTACTAATATTTCGTAGCAAACATGGTCGCTGCGAGGGCAATTGCACCCCCTCTCCCCGGATTTCGAAGTTGAAAGAAAAATAGTAGAAGTTTAAAAAATTCGCCTATTTCGCTTTCGATTTAGTGTGTAAAGGTACATAGATGATTCTAAATATGTGTATCAATTTTAAACAGCACATACCACCCTATTTTGCAGCTAACCAGCTTCTTTTCCCCGAAGGGGGAGAATATTGTGACAGGGGCTGCAAATCAATCCCTACAGACGGCAAATCTTTAAATCCGGCGCTGCCCGTTTGCCCTGCATAATCCCGACAAGTAAGAACCCGACAGCCGAAATTACGATAGACAATAAACCAGTCGGGTCGAAAAAAAACCGACAAATCTATAAATTAATGTCGTTAGGCTTGATTATGGGGGATTTAATTACTAATCTTTGCATTTGGGAAGCGGGACTTTTATTTTTATGTCAACATGAAAAAAAAGTTGTTCAAAAGTGTGGTTCTAAAAAGGTGTTATATTCAAATGCATTTTTATACGGAAATCACATTTATTATTATATTGTGTTGTGGTGTGTTGTTGTTGTCGTTTCACAATTTGGACTTTTCATTGTAGCCTTATCTTGATGTACATATTTTTTCGAAAATAATAGGTATTAGGTAATGTGTAAACTAACGGTGTTTATAGCGGTGAGTTCAAATATTTAATAGCACACGTACAATTTTTTTTATTGTCAAAATCACGTTTAATTTAGGATAAATCAGTGAGAAATGGAAATGAAACACCAAACAGCAACTTTATCAATATTCTATTGCAACGCGTTGCAAAAATTTCGTAAAGGACAAAAGTATCGAATATTTAAAACTGTTACAGCAAGGGTGACAAAAAAGCACCGGTGAATTTAAACTGAGCATGCATTGTTATTCTACCTAATCTGTGTGCACAGATATGTTTAGTTGAAGGTTTGTCTAAGGAATTATTAATCTTTAATGTATCAATTAAAAACCTAGTAACTGTTATGTTTAAGGGATGAACTAAAGTTTAAAACTCCTCGGCGCAGCAGCCCGTTAGTAAGCCAAGGTCTGCAGTGCCAATTAAGCATGCTTGGGAACTAAACACTGGGGGCTCTGCCTGTAGTTGACCCCCTAACGCTTAGTTAAAAGCGCTTTAAATATTAAGCGAAAATTTATTCGACTTCATATATTTAGAAAAGAAACATGGAATAAAATTAAAAATTCTATACTTACTTTTCCCTTAGCATTCGAATCCCTTTTTCTGGATAATCCGAGCGGGTTACGAACACTTTTTGCCTGTGTGCCATCTTTCTTTCTATCAACTATATGAAGAGAATTTTTCGATTATAGCATATATCTTTTCGAATGTTACCAACGATCTGAGTGAAACAAGTTTAACAGCTGTCAAAAGAAATGGTCCGATAGATTCAACAGGAATCGTGAAAATTGGCTACACATTTTGCTATCTTTTGGCGCCTTTCGCAGTCTTTGGCATAATACAATCTTGTGAATTCTTTTAAACGAAAATAAAAAAAATACTTTGAAGGTAATTATTTGTATGCAATATGCGTTGACTATTAAAAATCGAAAATATTATATCGTTAAAATCATTTAGAATAAACCGAAACTAAACAAACTAACAATGGTTACTCAAAAAATTCACATGACTTTTGGGTGTACTGTGCTGTTGTCATGTTTCCCCCAATTAATATATGTTAGCAATCCACAGTCTATACTTTTCAAAATTCTTTGTTCGGAACAACGGCTGTAGATAAAGAATGTAAATAAAAAAAAATTTAATCTTAAAACAGAATTTGATAAAAGTTTTTTTTTTTTATCTTTCGCTGCGGTGAACTTTATAATGCTGTACGCAGGCGCATTGTGAGTGTCAAAACATGTACGATTACGTATATTTTATTTAGAACTTTGTTATATGTATTTTATACATGCCATATTATATAGCCCTAAATTTATCAGTTTCTGTTAAGGGGCTGCGATATCTTGTAAGTATAAAGCATGATTAACTAAGAATATCTTCATGTCGAACTAATTCCGGCAAATTTTTTAAAACCTATTTTAAATAATTTTTAAAAAATAGAATTATTATTCAAAACCAACAATTACTGTGCTTATTATATAAAATAATTACTTTCTATTTTTTTGTAAAATAAACTGTAATTGAAGCTTCAATGTCTTTTTTAGGTTTATAACTTTAAAAAACAAAAGTATAACTATCATCAAAAGTTAATTAATAAACAAAATTATCTTTTTAAAATATACATTTCATTTAATTTTCTTTAAAAAAAACGGGAATATTTAACATTCTAAGCAGACATATCTATTAAAAAAAGTATTGCACTTACTTACTGTTGTTTTTTCTTCTAATTGCTACGAATTCTAAGTTTATTATTTAAATAAGAGTAAACAAACGTAATAACATATTACACAAGCGAAAGCAGATATGGACTTGTTTCAACACTTTGTCAAAGAAAACAAAACAACCAATGAAATCGCAGTATGGAAAGCGTTGACATAAGAAATATTCCCATTACACATATTAGAAACATATTACACAAGCGAAAAAGGAACAAACAAACCTAAATTATATTCTAAAATATATTTAACAACTTTTTTGACAATAAGGCTGCCGAAATTTATATTAATAAATGCAAATTTTGCGGAAAGTGAAATTCCGAATAAAACAAGCAACAAATCAATAATTGGCGTGGTATTAGTTTGTTTCCACGAAGTAAGTGGCACTAAGATCGCATTAAATTCCAATCAGTATTCAATAGATCCAATCGTCCCCCCCCCCCAAAAAAAAAAATATATATATGTGTGTGTGTGTCCACAAATCAATAATTGGCGGGGTATTGAGTTCATATGCGACAAGCAGGAGCGCTAGGATCAAAAATTCCTATCAGCAATCAGATTGACATTATATTAGTACGTCACCAAAATGCAGTGGCGCGGCAATCTAATATTTCAAATATAACTCCAGGTTTCCACTTTATAAAGAGCTACTTTAACATAAAGACGCCAGTGTGTACGAATTTTTTTACAAATTAAAAACATTAAATTAATTTCTTGTCTTGTTAAATTAATAACGTGTTTTTTATATCGTAAATCTTGGAAATTTTCTATAAAAAATATTCTTATATTAATGAAGTTTAAGTTTGTTTCTGATATCATTCTAATTAGTTGTGAATTGTAACTGCATTTGTATTTGTTTCCAACGAAAGTTTATACATGATCGACTGAGTTCTCCTATTGGTGAGAATTTACAAGAGCTCGTTAAGCTGGCTAACAGATTTGGCTAAAATTTACTATTTTGGCAATGTTAAGACAATAGAGTTACAATTCCAGTTTGATTTACAATTTATTATTACTAATTATTATTGTTATGATTATTGTGATTTATAATATTCTGAAATATTGAATGCTGAATAAGCTTCAAAACCGTTCAAATTGTTCTGTAAATGGATTGCTAAATTAGAGCTTGGCTTATTTGGCTAGCGAAATAACTCGCCATTGAAATAAAATATAGTAACCTCTTTTCTGACCAATAAGAGAATCTGGCTAATCATGCATATACACGTTCGTGTCCTTATTATAGTTTCAGTTCCCCTTTTAAAGAGTATGGAAATTAACGTAAACTTATATTTAAAATAACTTTTTCTTAATATTCTTATACACTACCAGTAAGTATTAAGTTAATTTCGATTTTTATTTCTTTCTAAATATTGTCAATTCATTCGGCTAAGAAACTTGTACTGATTTAAGAATATTTGTATTTAGCCTTAGTAAGACTACTTGTAAAGATTTAAAGACTATTTGTTGAAAGTTTTAAATTTTTTCAATCATAACGGTGATATTTTCGGTAAAAAAAATAATATATTGGCCGGTCGACTTTTGGTGAGCTTGAAAATTTAACCTGGTACCTATCTAGTTGAACAAAATACAAAGTAGAATGAGACTGGCCATTATATCATAGCTGTTCCATATTTTCATATTTCTTTGTAAGTTAAAAATTAAGCATGTGTTTGGGCAAGGCCAAACTAAATAAAGTAAAAGCTTGGACCTACCCAAATACCTGGTCCAAAACTAGAGTTTTGACAACAAGCAGTTACATGCTGACAGTGCATGGTCACCTTTAGAAGTGCTGCACGAATTATTTTCTTAATAACTGTGAAAATGGTTATATCTAATCAAATGAGCGAAGCTTTGTTTGAGTGAGTGGGAACCAGCTTCACTCAAGTAGTGTTTGGTACAATGAAGACCTGTTCAATCAAGTTCAGCTCTAATTTTCTGTATGACTAGTATAAATAAAATGCTAATTTTTTGGAAGTCGAGGCCTGGTTTGGGTCAAATCCTACTTTGTTGTCCAGCGACTTTTGAGTTTGGGAAATTCTGAACGTTACCACCGATTTCAAAATGATTTTTTTTGTGTGGTGAAAGGTGGGGTGGATGCTTTGAAAAACTAGGTGTAACCAAATTCTTGTGGTTGCAAAATTGAAGGATTTGTGGTTGCGATCTTGCGACTTGTGAACTTTCATTTCAAATCATGTCCCTGCATCAAATAGATAGGGGAAAGGGGGGGACAAAGGACCAAAATGGTGGAATATCTAGTTTTTTTACAAATAATTTTAGCAGTTAACTTCATATTTTAAGAACCAAAGATCAGGTTTTAAAAGCATGTTTTGAAGTTTAGAAAAGTAAATTAGAATTATATCTATTATTATATTTTTAAAGTATTCATTAAAAATGTTTAATGAATTGGAAACTTTTAATGTTTTAGGTAAGAAAGATACATAGCATAGATAAAGGTGTCAAATACTGTGGTGAAATACATGTGGTACATAAATAATAACACTGTGAAGACAGAAACTGTGGGGTCAAAATTGTACCCAAATAAACCTGGCTTTGTATGCTTTTATTGAAGAATCAATATATATCTTATTCAGTCAGTTTTCAAAACTTTTAATATTAAACTTATTGAGCTTTTTCGAAGTATGATAAGTAAAAGTTCAAGTAAAATTTGCTAAAAAGCAAACTATTCTTTGTTGTTGTCGTGTCCATGGATATCCCACGGAATATGGTTGCCAGAGCCTCCAGAGAGGTTAAACTACTTTTTGCACAAATAAGGACGAAGACAATAGCACAAGACAAACATTTATGTGCTTACTAACCGGGATTCGAACCCGGGCCATACTGGTTGGGATTCAGACGCGCTATCCACTATGCTGAGTTGGTGCTCCACTATATCAAGTGCACTATTCTTTATTTATCAGTCTTTTCTTTATTGATTTCTGAAATAGGACGCGATGAAAGAAAATATACTGCATTGTTTTTTACCTTGAAGAAAACTCACTTTCACCCACTCATCCTGAAAAAGAGGACAAGTTTAAAAGGACATAAATTTAGAAAAACTACACTCTTAACTCCACGCTCCAGTGATTGAACAAATACTATGCGAGTATATTTGACATTAAGTTTTAACTTAGATATTTCACCACCTTTCAATGTGAAGTAATTGTTTCTTTAAAAATAAAAATTCACTATGTATGCATATATGTAAATGTGTTTGCTTTCAAATCGTACTTTCAGGTAATTTTCTGATTTCCTTTAAATTTTTTGAAATTTTAATTCAGACCCTGCACATGGAGGCTAATGGGACATTTAAATGTTTGTTTAAAGTGGGTAATAACTAAACTGCTAACCAACTGTGTAACAAAAGACATTTCTAAAAAGCAAAAGTTCAGTTTGTAAAAAAAATGATACTTTTTGCTGGAATACAGAGAGATTAGTAGAAAAATTTCCCATCAGTGTCCCCTGCACAAAGTTCATTGGGTTTTTTGTGTGATAAAATTGTATTTATAAAAGATAATTAAAAAGGCTTATAATAATTATAAATTAGCCCCCCCCCCCCTCCCCCTGCTCTCCAACCCAGGTAGCACAGAAATATTGGCCAATGTCGAAAAAAATATTGGCCAATATTGTACAATGTAAAAATGACCCCCCCCCCCCCCTAGGGAATATTGTCACGATGATGTCAATTTACGACATTGAAAAATATTTTTCTCAATGTTGTGCAATATCAAATTTTGATATTGGCCAATATAAAAATTTCCCCTATAACAAATATTGCCCATTGTGGTATTTTGACGTTGGCCAATGTAAAATTGACCCCCCCCCCCCCCAGTGAATATTGCTGAATGTTGGATTGCGACATTGGTCAATATTCCTTTATATGACTTTGCTGAATTGTTTTCTAATATTCTTTTTAAAACACTTGAATAACTTACTCTGAAAGTTATAAAAAGTTGTACAAAGGATGTTGTTTTTGAAAAATATCAATTTTGAGTTGCTTGTATTATTTTTAATGTGAGTAGGCAATACATACATATTACTGCAATAAAAATAATATGCACTCAAAATTACTATTTGATATTTTTCATAAATTATATCATTTGTGCAACTTTTTTATAGCTTACAGTAAGTTATTCAAAAGTTGTAAAAAAATATTAGAAAATAATAAATATAAAACAATTCAATAATATCATAGACAAGGTGTTGAAAAGTGTCAATATCAATTTTTAATTGTCAATTACTTAACATTTAATTTTTGAAGTTTAAGGATAGATTATTGAATACTTGTTCCTTTTAAAATTCATTTAAGACAGTTAAATCATACTAACTTTTGTAGAATTAATTTTTTTTTGCAATAGGTAGTTACAATAGGTATTTACAAGATAGATTTAAAAAAATAACTACTGTTTGCAAGTACCATAAAAAAACAAGTACCATAAAAAAATGAAAAGATTTAAAATCAACAAATAAAATAAAATACTGAAAATAACAAAATCCAGAAAATTAAACCCACGCACTCTTTTTTTTCTTCTTAATTTTCGTTCACGCTGAACGCGCTGGAATTTCTTTAAATTGAATTAAAAAGTATAAATTCTAATCTGACAATGTTATTCCTATGGGGAAATTGGCTCACGTTTTGCACCCCTACAACCGTTTGGGTTCGAATAAAAAGTATCCTATAGCCTATTCCTGGTTCTAAGCTACCTTCCCAATAATTTTCAGCCAAACCACTTAAGCCGTTCTTGAGTTATAAATAGTGTAACTAACACGACTTTCTTTATATATATATATATATATATATATATATATATATATTTTATATATATATTATATATATATATATATATATATGATATTATATATATAATAGATATTATATAATATATATATATATAGATATATATATATATAGATAGATATATATATATATAAATAAATATATATATATTATATTATATATATATATATATATTATATATATATATATATAGATATTAAAATAGCTTATTATAATTATAAATTAGACCCCCCCCCCTCCCCCCACTCTCCAAATCAATTGTTGAATTTTGCCACTGAGTAATGAAGATAAATTATTCCACGTCAAACTATTTCCCACCATTTCTTTAACCTATTTTAAATGGTATATTTCTTGAAAAATAAAATGGAATTTCAAAACCAACCATTAGTATACTTATTATTTAAAATAATTGCTGTGTAGTATTTGGTAAAATAAAATGTAATTGAAGCTTCTAAGTCTTTTTTAGGTTTATAACTTTAAAAATCAAGAAGTGTAACTATCACCAAAAGGTAACTACTATACTAAATTGTCTTTTTAAAATAAATACATAATCGAATAACAAATAATAATAGAATGATTTTCATTATAAATAAACGGGAACATATAACTATCATTCAAAGCAGACATCTCTATAAAAAAAAGTATTTAATGTATTATTCTAATTGCTTAAATTTTTTCTAAGTTTATTATTTAAGGGGACTCAG